>ML685953.1:57223-101226 GCA_007922175.1 Pelusios castaneus | reverse complement strand
CACACAAGTTAAAGTATAGATAGAACACCAAATTCCTAACTAAACTAACTTCTAATCGAAATAGAATTCCTAGACATAAACTATATAATCATTCCCAGCAAATTGCTACCTTTCTATTGATACCAAACATGACATAGCTCCTATGGATTATAGAGCATTTAGGATATATGAATAGAAAATAATATTATAAATGCTTCCCTAAATCCAGACAGCATCACACAGGCTCTGCCCTGCCCTTTGGGGGGCACGCCAGGCTCCCCCCTATACCCCCTACCCCCCGGCAGGGAGGGCATTGGTGTAGTCCTGGGGTAGCCCTAAGTCAACTTAGGGCTACCCCACGTCTAACTGGCTTAATTCAACTTTAAAAAGTCGAATTAAGCCTTAGGTCGAGTAAAAAGTAGGTTTAATAAAGTCAACTTAATTTTCATTAAGTCGACTTTATTTTCCTTAAGTCGACTTAAGCAAAGTGTAGTATAGACGCAGGGTAAATTAAGTCGACTTAAACAAGCTTAAGTCGACTTAATTTACCAGTGTAGATGCAGCCCTGGAAACTTGTGTTTAATAATTAGCTGTTTGCTAGTACTCCAAAGCCTTTGCTGTCTCCTTAAAGAGTGTAACTGACAGACAGCTGTTTCATATAGAAACATTGTTTTGTGTTTGAAAGCCCTAAAGAATGGGCTTTATTATAACAAGTAGCTTTTCTGTACAGTTACCATGAAGGTCACCTTGAGGTTCCATTTTCACTGGTTATTACATAATATGAGCTGAACAGGTTTTTTAAACCCAATAATTACTGGTACAAAAATGTTTTTTAGAAAATACAACTGTTTATAGGCTGCCTAGTCAGAAATGATTTTGCTTAAAATAATGTTTTAAGATTATTTATACTTGGCTAATGATCCAATTAAATAATAATACAGGCAGACCAGTGTTTAAACATGTTTCAGGCCCAGTCTCGCTTGCATAGTTTGATTACTCTTGTGGATGGACCATGAAGGAAAATAAGATGCAAATTTTTATCAGTGAAGGTAATTAACCATTGGAACAACTTCCTAAGGGATTTGGTGTATTTTCCAGCACATGAAGTCTTTTAGAAAGATGTTCAATCTTGATTTTAAAAAGCGCTCTAGCTCACTGATCATGTTATTGGGCTGGATGCAGGAATTATTGGGTGAGATTCTCTGGCATATGTTATGTATGAGGTCAAACTAGATGATCACAGCAGTCCCATTTGGCCTTAAAATCTCAGACACTAATTGTTCCACCTTAGATACACACTTAATGAATCAAGATAATTCTATGTATAAAAACAAACTTTAAGAATTTTAAACTGTCTATAAATGCCTGCCATACTCTCACTAGGCATGTAACCATAAACCTCATTATATGACATAGAAATGAAAGCTGCCTTTGTTTTGATCAGGCATTGCCCTTTCTGCTGAAAGTGCAGTTGTATGGTTCAGAATAGGCATGGGAATGCAGAACTGATTGGAATGGATAGGGAATCAGGGGCTTTCACACTGTTGGAAGTGAAGTTCTAATACTCCATGTTACTGTAACAGTGGCTAAAGTGTCTGAAGGGCATGGGTCATTTCTTTTCCCCCCATTGTTTTACAATTAAACTCCTCTTCTTTTTCATAAATTTCAACTATTTCTGCATTCTCAAACCTCTATTTAATCAGATTCAAGAAGACGGCCTCCTTCCTTGCCTCTTACCTTATGTTTAGAGTGACTTAAAGTTGTAGATATTAAATCTTTGTGGTGAGATTTAACAACACTCTCTTATTATACTGCAGTTTATTTAACAGTTTGGACTGCTTTTTCTCCTTTCCTCCCCTTTCTAGTTTTATTTGGACTGTTTTATTTCTTTCCCATATCGGATTAATAAAAAGGTTGGCTTGTCAGCAAATAATGTCCTACTGCTTCACAAATGTATACAAAACCGATAATGTGTTTATAACTTGGCCATTTATCTTACAGCCTTCCTTTCCTACAGTGTCATTTGCTGCTGGAATGACAGTCTTGGTGCGGGTGGCTTTAGAGGGATTGGGAGCATTTCACAACCTACTGCTGCATCAAGGTCAGCTTTCAGTCCAGTACAACTGCTCTGGGTTTAAGATCATGTTGAGTAGGTTGTGGGGAAAGACTCGAGATGTTATGTATAAAAATGAACTATTAGTTCTTCTTCAAAGGATGGTCTCCTTGTGTATTCCACTGCAGAGCACAAGTGCACTCTCTGCACCTGAGATCGAATGCTTCTTGCTAGTAGCGTGCATTGGTTCGTGTCTGTGCCATGCCTCCTTGTGCTCCAAACCAAGGGCATTAGGTGACGCCCTCTTGTTTCTTTCTATCACTTGTGGTCTGGGGCTGAACTACTTAGGGTTCACAGGTTTCTAACATTGCTACTAAAATTTTAGCTTCCATTGTGCAAATTAGTTTTTTTTTTCTTAGCTAGCTAGTTTTAGTGTTAGCTAGTAATTTGGAGTGTGGGGTTTTTCTTCTCCTTCTTTAATGCCCCTCTCCAAACCATAACATTTGAGGTTCTTAGCATTCCTAAGATCCCAGGCTTCAAATCCAGTGTGACCTGACTCTGGATCTTTCCAGTGAGTGATTGTCATGATTCCTATTGATATTGCCTTAGAGAATCCCAATAGTTGCCATTAATTTCCATTTCAAACTTGGCAATCCCATAAATTCTGGCTTCAGAGGCACCTAACGGATTGGTTGATGAGCTTCCAGTCTGGTTGTCAGCCCCCCTTCCCTCCATTCCCTGTACATTTACAGGAGTCCCCTAGTAGTGCACCTCTTGGCCAGATGCTTCCCAGTTCTGGTCCATTAGATGCCAAGTCTAGGAACTCTAGGAAGAGATGGGAGGAGGGTAAGAAATGGGGAAGATCCCCTTCTAAGGCATCTAATAAGAGGACCACCTCCCCAACACCTTCCAACTGGATGAGAGTCCATGCCCTGGTATTGGGTGTGTTGGACTCATGATCCCCTAATCTGTCAATGATGAAGGTTGAGAGCTCCTAAACACCCAGCTGCAGGAAGCGGTGGGACCAGCCTCAACATTGGCAAAAGAGAGGAGGGAGTGATTGCCAGCTGCATCATCGGTTCCACTGCTGCTTCATCTGCTGCCCATCCTAAATCAATGCCCTGGTTCTACCATGGGGTAGCAGCCTGTCCCACTGAATCCAGGTTCACTGTTCTGAAGGACCTGGCTGTTCGTTCCTACCTGGCATGACTGCTACCTATGGAACCAGTGGGCTCTAGGGAGATATCCACACTATCAGTGCGTCATTTGCTGGTGGTGTCAACCAACTAAGGTGTCACAAAGGATGTGGTACCAACGGGCCCACCAGTGAAGTCTGAAGAATCCCATTCCTCTGGTGAGCTAGATGCTGAGTTTGTGGTCCTTCTGTCCACTCTGAGGCACAACATTAGCCCAGACTGGGGCTCCAGGCTCATGTGCACAGGAGAGTCCTGCCTTTCACAGTGGACCCCAGATGGTTATCCTCACAGAGTTCTTTACAGTGGGCCCTCAATGGGTCTCATGATTTTTATGAAAGCACTCTCCACAGAAGTGGCATGCTTGTGCTGCTGAGACAGCCCAGTTTTTCCTCACCTTGATAACTGGCTGCTTGCAGGCCAGTCATGTCAGAAAGTGCAATTGTCAGTCCTCTTCCTACACAGCTTCTCGTGAACCTTCAAACTTCTGCTAAACACAGAAAAGTCCATTTTAGTTCTAGCGCAAGATATAGACTATATCGATGCAACTCTGAATTTGATTTCAACCATAACTTACCAATGATGTAAGAATCCACATCATGCAAAACGAGGATTCCAGCACTGTTTAGTTTAGTACTACATCATTGACCCTGAGTCCTAGAAAAAAAACAGTCAAGTAGGACAGCGTGTTGGTGATTCTTGTGACACCCTACAAGATGAGGCAGTTTTTTGATTTACCAACCCCCCCCCAGATGTTAATGCTCCCCATGCATATGAATCTGACCATTTCCAAACCTGCTAACACAAAACAGAAGCAGGACCTGCCATCCCAACCCAGCATCTGTCTATCTAACAGCTTAGTATTTGGATGGATAATGAGCTTAAAGAGAGGGTGTCCCAGAGAGGTACAATCCTCAATAATAGCAGGAAACTCTCTGAGATGATGCTATACAGCTAAATGGAGGAGATTCTCTGTGTGTCAACTTCATATACTCCAGAGGATTTGGATGTCTCTAGCATATTGGACTACCTTCTTGTCCTGAAAAAGTCATGCCTATCTCTGTTCTGTATGTGCATTTGGCTGTGATTAAAGCCCTTCTATCAGCTGGCGATAGCTATTTGGTCTTTGCCCACCCTGTGAACCTTTCCCTGGTACAGACACCAGCACCAGCTTGGGGCCTCAATCTGGCTTTGTCAACATTCATGAATCCTTTCTATGAACCACTGCCCTCCTGCTACCTTCTTCATCTGTCTATGAAGGCCTTTCTGACTACAATCACCACTGCCAGAATGGATGAGCTCAGGGCCTGAATGGTGGACCTTCTCCATATGGTGTTCCCCACGGCGTAAGGCCTCTTGGAGGACACACCCCAAGTTCATTCCACAGTGAATGACCCTTTAACCAAGTCATAAATACAGCTTCCTGTCTTCTACCCAAAACCACATGCAACCAAAGAAGACAGGAAGCTCCATTCTCTGGACCTCTGTCCGGCTTTAGCTTTCCACCTGCAAAGAGTGAAATCCTTCCAGAGATCTCCGAGACCTTGTTTCCATTGCTGAGCAAATTAAAGGAGACGCAACCTCTTCACACATTTTCCAAATGGATTTCTAGTTGCATGTGTCTTTCCTATGATCTTGCAGAGACTGTCTCCTCAGAGCCTGAAGGCTCACTTGAGCAAAGCCCAGTCTGCTTCCTTGGCTTCTCTTCAGGGTGTTCCACTCCTGGAGAGCTGTAAAGTGGCAACATTGGGTTCTGTGCACACCTTTACTAGACACTACACCCTGGTACAATCCTCATCTGCAGACACCTTCTTCAGTACAGTGGTCCTGCACTCGATGATGTAATACAGTTCTTCAGTCTCTTCGCTGAATACTGCTTGGGAGACATCCACGGTGGAATACCTATAGGGACCATCACTCAACGAAGAAGGTTATTTACCATTCTGTAATTGGAGTTCTTTGTGTGGTCCTTGTGGGTATTTTACTATCCACCCTCTTCTCTACTTCGGATCCTTTCCTAGAGTGATTTGCAATAGAGAAGGAAATGGAAAAGTAGATAGTTCGTGCCTCTTCGTATGCCCTCAATTGGAGCACAAAGATGAAAAGGGTGCAGGTGCAGACCAGTGAATGCTGCTACCAAGAATTTTCCAGTCTCGGACCCATGAAGCCCATGTGGACCCTACAGTGTAATACACACACCTTAAAAAACTCCATTTATGTTATGGTGAGTATCCTTTCTTTTTGATACAGTAGCTGTTTTTCAGTCAACCATTGTCATTTCTTTTGAAACCTGTTTCAGAAGTTAGGCTGTAGCCTTTGAAGGTACCTTGCAACATTTCCCTGTCGCCTTCTTCAGTTGGTGGATCAGTCTTATGTGGAGCTGCAGTTGCAATAGCAATAATATGTGGGGGTTTTTTTGGTTTTTGTTTTTAATTTAAAGGTTTGCAATAGCAACAAGAACTGTCACTGTGACTCAGGCTGGGCCCCTCCTTACTGTGACACGAAAGGATACGGAGGAAGCATGGACAGTGGACCTCCTTATAATGGCAAGTAGTGATGAGGTGACTTCAGAGTGGCATGGTTGGCCTTCTTGCTGTTGGTGCTATGTGGACAGAGGGTGCAAATACAGTGCTTGGTTATCTGGAATGCTGGCTATCCTGAGGCTGGCTGAAAAGCTGGTGGTTGAGTCTGCAATGACTTTTACTTCCAAGCACAAGAGCTTAGGCTTTGGTTCTTGTGATGCTAGAGACATCTGCCCTCTGGAATATTGGAAATCTTGCAATTCCTGCTGTTTTTAGGTGACTTTTGTCACCTGTGCCAAAATCTTTCAAGATCAGATATGTATAAACTGGAAATGGGGATCCATTCCAGTTCTGAATCCAACCTAGAACTAAAACGTGTAAAGAGGGGCAGATTGGAATCTGTCAGTTCTAATCTACATCTTCAAAACATGAAGGCCTGTTTCTAGAAATAACGGCAGATGGAAATAACTGTTTTATTTACATAACTGCATGCACCATCTGAGTAATCACCCATAAAACTTGGGTGGTTATTTTGAGTATTCTCTTTTTTGCAGACATTTACACCTATAATGCAGATGTGACTTTTATGTCTGATGAAGGGAATTAGGATACCATTCATGGCATATTACCATTTAACTAGCATTAATTTATCTGATTGCAGACTGCTGTACTAGACACAGATATAAAGCAGTCCATGCCCCAAAGATCTTGTGGGATAGAAGAGGAGATTAATTAAATTTAATTAATTAATTAAATTTAATTAATTAATTAAATTAGATTAAACTGGGAGACAGAGAGCTTGGTATTAAGTACATCTTTTGGTTATTGTTTTGTGAACTCTCTCTCCTGGAGAAGGTGGATTAGTGTCTGGAGTCTGGCAAAAAAAGTGGGAGGCTGGTGCACTGGGAAGGCATTCCATGTGTAAAAGGGAAAGGAATTGAAGGGAGCTGTGAAGCTTGCTTACATGTGCGGGCAAGGGGAAGTTGATATGAAACAGGGTACAAGTTGTAGCCAGGGGCAGAGTGGTGCAGTGCCTTCAAGGCAAGGAGACACTTCATGTGTTAAACAATAGGGAGCCAGCAGAGATAGAGATGAGGACACAGGAGTGACGTGTTTTGAAGAGATGAGGAGGATAATGTTGACAGCTGTCCTCAGTGGAGTAATAGGGGTCTAGGGGGAAGCCAGTTGTAGTTACTGAGTTGAAAAATTACTCTCTAGAGCATCAAAAAGTGTCTGAACCATTGGGAGAGAAAGGATGGGATATAATGCCTTTGTGCAGGGGGGTGGACTAGTGACCTCTTTGAGATTGCTTTCAGCCCTATATTTCTCTGATCCTATACTTTTCATACACTGTGTTATAGAGAAAGGTGCCACAAAGCCTTAGGGACTACCTGGATGAGTGGAGGAGGAGAGGATGATTCTAAGGCTGAGAACCTGAGCTAAGGGAGGATGGTGATGTTGCCGTACAGCAATCAAGAAAGGAGGATATGAAGAGGATTGGGGGGTGGGAGGAAGGAGTTTTCTGCTTTGGCTTAATTTTCCTTGAGTTGGTGAGTTGGCCTTTCAAACTGATGCATCAGAAGGCATCTGTTACTATATTACTGTGCTACGGGTGCTATATCACAAGGATATTGGAGAATTATATGCTTTACTCTTCTTAGACAATAAGCCTGTCCCTTTTGTAATGACCATAAAAAATAATGCACTGGTCATGCACTCTACAGGTAAACTCAACATTAGCTTTTCTTTTATACAGAATGGAGGAGAATTGTAGAATCAATCCTAGCAAAACTGAGCTCTGTTGCAAGCTTAGTAGCAGTGACACTGTGAAAATTCATTTTGTCTCTGTTTCTTTCTCTTTCCTCTCCCCACCAGAGAAAGACACCTCCACGAGAGATGGGTTGCTGGCATTCTTTTTTCTGGGCATTCCACTGCTTGTAGCTGCTCCTTTGGCATTTGCAAAGAGAACGAAGCTGATGGAGTGGTTCAGGAGAGCGAGATCACGCTGTCATCAGTAAGTAGATTTCCCACACTCATCCCTTTTGCTGATACTTCATAAATTGACAGTGGGCTCTTTTCTATACAGAAGATGATTCCAAAGAATCAAGTGTCAGCAGTCCTGAGAGAGCTGAGATCCCCATGAGTGGGAATCAGCAGGTTTATCCCATGCAGTTGCAGTATGTAGGAAGGTGACCAGAAATCAGTGGACCTCAGGCCTTTTTTTGTATGTGTGTCGTGTCATGTTGTCTGTTTCCGTTTTCTGGGCACATTCTTTGGGACAAGGGGACATTATTTATATATTTCTAGGAGGAGAAAGGCTCACAATATGTCTGGATGTATGTCACCTTAAAGAGTGATGTAATTTTATTAACAAATTAAGGGATAAAATAATATTTCTTTAAATACATACTTAAATCCAGCCAGTATGTATCTATAAGAATTGTTGATAACTGAATTATAGGAAGATGCTTGACCAATCAATGTGGTCAATACAAATCTAATTCCAGATTACATGAAAGCGTACCAAACCTTCCTCCTCGCCCAGAGATAGACTCAGGAAACTACCTGCAGAACATAACTCATGCTTTAAGGAGTGTACACATGGTAAGTGAGATTTGCTTTTTCTCACTTCAGTTTTGGAGAGCAATTATTGTCCATTTTGAAAGAAACAAACTGGGGGGAGGGTTGAATGTTAAATGGCTAATAAAAATGATAATTACTCCAAAACTATTACTACTTGTATTTTGCTGGTCATTGTTTTGGTATTTTTTTAAAACGAAAAATAATCTAGTTTCTCATTTCTTCCCCTTACATAATATATACATCTATAAGAAATACTAATGACTACACTTGCTAAAGGACATACAATTTTACAGTAATGGGTTGTAAATTATATATATATTATGGATGATGAATCTTTCTTATTTGTCTGTACTCCTTACAGTGCCATATAAACAACTGATAATATTAATGAGGAAGATACTCTCTGAAGCCTAAAAGGCTTCAAAGAAGAAACTATATAAATAATTTCAAGTATAGTGCATTATTGATATTGCAAAGCTATAGTAAAAATACCAACTTGGAAGTACAACTGAGACATTGCAGTCTCCTTCCATTTTAAGATCTCTATATAAAGATGTTTTAAAACAGATGATACATACTAACATCTTGTCTAGATTTTTCAACTGACCTGTAATGTATTCCCAAACCTAATCCTGCAAAATTATTAAAGGTGAGACATCAAAGTCTTAAATTAAAATATTGTAGTGCTTTTCCCTTTTTGTTACACGCCACATCAGCCGGTTGGTAGGAAATGAGATTCTTTTAATCAGGAAGCATATTTTAAACAAAGTAAAAGTGTTTTGGAGGCTGGGAAGGGCTAGGTTTAGAGGGTTCAATTTTATCCTTTAAATATTTTTCAAGCAGCAGTCTTCTAAAGCATATCAGGATTTGCCATTTTGTAACACCAATAGATAGGCCAACTACATAGAGGATCTATTAACTTACCATCTTTAGTAAAAATGATTGTTGCCAATGAGGAAATGGATTATTTTCTTAACTTCTTAGTAGCTAAACTTAATGGGGTGAGAATGGGACTCCTATGGTTTATGTTGCTTAAGCTATCTTTTGATAGTCAAGTGCAAATGCAGTCTCTGAAACCACAAGCAATTTAGAAAGTACTGTAGTTACAAAATGGAAGAGCGCTGATCAAGGGCATGACTCGTCATCTAAGAGAGAAACCGTGATCATCCTGAGCAGGTCGCTTAATTCTTCTGCATCTCAGTCTCCTGCTTCTCCATTATCTCCATTTTAGAAAGGGGTAAATCAAACCACTGTTAAATGACCTATCCAGGATCACCACCCTTTGTCTCTTAGATAGAGAACCACTTGTTACTGATCAGCATTTTTCTATTTTCAAACTACAGGATGAAGAGTTGGACCTCTTATTGGCCCACAGCTGTGCAGAATTTACAATATTAGTGCCAGTGAAAACCTAGATTCAGTTTTCTTCATTATAAAGCTATTTATTTGAAAGATTCACAGACAGGCAGAAAAAAGGTTATAAACAGTGCTTCTTTCTAATAACCCTCAATTCCCCAATCATAAAACCTCAGTAACTTTGTTGGACCTACACAGTATCCTGATTGGCAAACAAAGTGGATATGTTCCCACAGGGGAGGGTGTTGGCTACCTTGAAACCATCTGGCTCAAAAGTCCTTTGTAGCAGGGTGTTAGCTATTCTGGGGATTTTCCATCTTGCAGCATCACAGGCTTATTCAGATATGTGTTTGCAAGCATATGATAATCCCCAATATTGAGACTCTTTTTTAAGAAGTCACTTGTCCTTCCCAAAAATAATCAAAAAAAACATGTTATAAAATGTTTACAGGGTGTATTTTGGAGACAACAGAGGGAGACTGAGGGTCAGCCTACATTCACTTTCCCATTAATCATTTACCGTACTTGGGCTCCTGATATTGTGCTGTCTTAAAGGGTCAGTTAGTTTTAAGCCCACCATTTATGTATCTTCTTCATGTACACTAGGTGAATTGGCCACTGACTGCCCATGGCCATAGGTTTTCCAGATTAGCACAGATATACATAGGGGACATGGTACATAGTTCACGTCAGTGTCCAACTGCAATTTCAGCATTCTTGGTAAATTTCCACACAGTCTATTGCTAAGAGGCCCTTCTCCCAGAATCCTCCAGCAAATTCAGATTGATCGAGCATTACCAGACTCATATCAACCACAGTAATTCAGCACCATCCCAGCACAGTACTCTAAACCTGTCACTTTTATGATCTCTGCAACTGACTTAATGTCAGTTAGTTGATAAGCATGAAATAGTATCTGCCTGCGTCTCCGTTACGTCTCCATATCTGCTTGTGAGTGATCTTACATTCTACCGAAACTGCTACAAGCAAGTCCTCATCCAGATCTTGTGTGGGATTTTGTTTGTTTGTTTGTTTTCTGAATAGCTGATAGTTTTTGTTGTTCTTCCTCATAGGATAAGAGATTCCCTGTGCCATCTTTTTCAGTTAATCATCACCAACCAGCTTATTCTCAGCCATACCAGGAGCAGCAGCAGTATAAGATACCCACAAGGTCTGTAATGAAGATTTTGCTATTGGGGAGAATCATTTATAATACATGTTGATGCAAATGTAAAGTTGAGGACTTGAGCACACAATCTGAGGAAACTCATAGTTTGTAATTCTGACTCTAATGCTGCCTTTGTGTTTTTATGTATAAGGGTTTTTCCTCATCTCACACCATATATACACTAAATAATAAAGTTACACATGTGAATGAAAGGTCCATAATAAAAGAAAAGGGGTGCAATGAAATGTATAAAATATGTATGTTCTTTGATGACATGACATGTCTCACATTCTTAATGGTAGGTATGTTATTCTAAAAAGTGTGGATGCTTTCTATCAACTCTGAGGATCCAGTTTTATCTTTCTATTTAGTTTCACTAAAACATATAATGTAGATAATTATTTATTTATTTTTGTTTAACTCTTTATTTAAATGCACAAAAAAATCCCCTGACATCTTTGTCCTCTTTACAGGCCACCTCCTCCACCACAGAAAAATGTACCTCAGAGACAATATTTTCCTTCTCGACCTGCACCTTTACCTCCCATGTAGTTTTTTGTTTCTTTTACCCTCTCACAAACTGACCTGCTCACCGAAGCCAAGCTGAAATTCTGTTTATCCTTCTTGCAACAAATGCGCCATATTATCTCAGAAACCTTCCTTCTGCAGCACCGGATAAGAAAAATGAGATGGAAAACCAAGGATTCTAATATATAAAACAAAAATACCTCTGTGAAAGCTATAGGAACTGAATACATCAAATGTGTTCCTAGGCTCTGTGACTTTGCAAACTGAAGTTGGACTGTCCTGTTGGAAGTGGATCTGTCTGCTGCAAAATAATCTTTAAAGTACAGCACTTGGAGTTTTGTTTTCCCCATCGTATGCTGAGACACTATGCAGATGTTAAATGGAACAGTGAAAATCAGGCCAATTAATTTAACAAAAATACTGTTTACATGTTCTTGTTTTGCCTTGATTAGAAATCATTATTCCTGTATACATAGCTAAGGACACAAGTGAAATAAGATGATGGTATACTTCAAAAGGAAGGTAGAGTGTTCTGAAAACACATTTGTGTATGTGTTTTTATTGGTGTGTTAATATAAACACTTCTTAAGAAAGAAAATCTTAACCTCATGCTGATTGACAGTAACCTATAGACAATAAAGGACACCAGGGAGGTTAATTTAAATCTTTTAAAATAGACAATTTTAAGTAGCTAAACCAGAAACCTCTACTAATTTACCACTAACATGTTAAAGGGGCTGGTAAAATAAAGGTACGAAAAATTTTAGCCTTTTCTTGGTTTAGGAAGAGAGTGCTCTGGAGTTTTGATTTAATTATATGCAACTTATTGCAGCATATTAAGAGGAACTGTATTTCGTTTATCCAGGCTCTTTTAGAATTTTATGAGCACTTTAAACCCTACATTCCACTAACCCCAGTGTACATAATTTTCAGCTGCTTTTCAAACTTTCATTTTAGTGTTAGTCAGGATGTTAACTGGCTAACACATGTAATTTTTAAAATCCGATTTAAATCTATATCAGAAAAAAGATGCTCTTTGATGTCAGTTGAGGTGTGTGTGCTGAGATGAAGGAATGTTCCACTGGACTATGTTGACCAAGTATTTTGGGTGCATGCCTGTCACGAAGGTGTGTCTGTTACACAAATTATAAAAGGAGAAACAATTACTGTTAAAAATTATGCTAAGCTTTCTTATTTTGTCTTAGCACTTAACACAAACTTATTTTGTAAATGTCCCCATATTTGCCAAAAAGTGTGTGTGTATATATACATATATAAATATATATAAAGTTTGCATTTGTAGTAATAAAATACTTGAACTACTGTGGTTCCCATAAACTTAAAAAATAAGATTTTAACAAAATACGTAAAACTTAATCAAAAATATATCAGAAGGTGGGTTGTTTAGTTTGTTTTAGGATGATCACTTGCTTATTTCTCCTACTTGATTGGGGGTTGCCTAAAACTATTCAGCCTCTCTCTCAATAAAGCACACTTCTTCCAAGGCCTTTTGTAGACAGTTCATGACATGAATGACTGATTCGGTGTAGAGGGTAGGGGGTGGAATCTAAATTGTGAAAATGTCTCCAGCAAAAGGCCTGCTTAATTTTATTTAAACTTGTGCATATGTATGCTACAACTGTGCTAAATTGTGTGCCTTTAATATTAATAGAGTTTTCACACTTTCAGTGCATCATTAGCAATATTATGTGCAGACTTGGGCAATAATGCAATAAAAGTCATTCTGAGATCACTATTTCTATGGAACTAAAGTAGCTTCTCAAATTTTAAATAGATCGTGAATACTGAAGGTGACTACTGATTTTGTTTTTATGTAGATCATTTAGCCCTATTGCCTAAATACTATTTGAACAATCAGAACCTTTTCTCTGTTTTTGTCTAAATCTTTGCACTCTAGCCAATATGTGTCCTGGCTTACTGTGTTGTTTCGAAGAGAAGCAACACCAATGCCACTTTTCTAAGGGGTGGGATACAATAAAGGGGCTTCTCTTGACTGTTTTGTTTTTCAAAAAAATAATTAAAGATGCCAGTTTTGTAAGAACTCTGCCTCGTGTGGTCATGCCTCTTGCTGCTGTGCAGGGAACTGCTGTCTTTGGCTCTGGGGTGCCAGGCAACAGGGTGGCTATACGTTCTGATTTTACAGTCAGTCTTGATATCAGGACTTTGCCTTGATAGGTGCTCACTACCTCCTAATTGCTCCCCTATTTCCACTTGCTATAGGGTGACGTGCTAGGCAGCTCAGCCAGGCTTGCCTATGCCTTCGCAAAGGGGAGGCAGATCTGTCGGCAGGCTCCAGGCAGGAGGCCCCTGGCAGGAATTCTCTGAGCAAACAGAGCGGATTTTTCACTTCCCGGCCGCTAGGAGGCGCCCGCAGCGTGAAGTTGGAGAAGGAAGCGCGACAAGACAAGCGGGCGCCCAGCACGGGGACAAGGCTAGGCGGCGCCGGCCGCGCGCCACTGGCGAGCCAGGCGCAGGAGAAAGTGCCTCGCGCTCCCCAGTCTCGCGCTCCCCGGGCACATCCCCGCCGTTACCCGCCCGGCCCCGCTCTGCGCGCAGCTCGCGTCCCAGCCGCGGCAGCATGGGGCAGGGGCTGCGCCTGGCGCTGCTGGCCGGGCTGCTCCCCGCGCTCGGTGAGTGACGGCCGCGGGGCGGGGAGGCCTCGTCACCCCCGCACTGACCCCCCCAGTGCCGCGCAGCTGGGCGAGCCCCGTCACGAGGCACCCCGGCCCCACTTCCACTGGCCCCCCAGTCACGGGACACCCCACCCCACATCACTGACCCTCCCCCCAGTCACCCGGCCAGGAGGCTCCCTTTCTCCCCCCCCGACACAAAACACCCCATCCCCCACCATTTCACTGACCCTCACCCAGGCACCCCGACCCAGGAGAAATACCGCCTTGTAACTCCCAGCAGGGGACACCCCATCCCTCACCCCTTGTCATCCATTCTACCAGCTTCATCCACCCCCCTGCTTATCCGCCCCACTCTTCTCAGGCCAGGAGAGAGCCTTCTTCCTCCCACCCCCATTGCTAATGAGGGATCCCTCTCCCCAGTCACCTGCTTCATTTACTCCCTTCTCCCCCGCTCCCCTCTGCCCCCAAAATAAGATGCTTCTCCCTGTCCCCCAGGGAAGGTGAGTTGGGTGTAGAGCTAGAGCCCAGAGTGAGGGTGGACGGAAGTCAGTGGAGACTCTTGTATATTGCATTCAGAAATGGAGAGGAACCCAGTGAATCGGGGGCATTCTGATGATTTAACTCTTATCGCCCGCACCATGTAGCTTCCTCTTTGACTACCTGTTTGTCTGCTTTTTCCACAACTCTCTCACTGTTCTCTGCCTTCCTGGATGACTGCATGATCTGTCTGTAAAGCGGCTCTCTTCTGAAGTCAACTTAGCTAATAATAACTGAAGTGAGGGGCAGTGGAGGATAGATCTGTTTACTGATTTGTACATACATATTTTAAAAGCAAATGTATTTACAAATTGGATATATCTGAATGTCTCTCTTCCTCACCCATAATTCATCTTCTTAGGCCTTGATCCCACAAAGACTTACACACATCCTTAATTTTCATTAAAGGTAAACATGCATGTAAATCTTTGCAGGACGATAAATTCCTTAGTGCAAGAACTTGTTTGTTTTTCTGGCCTTGTACAGCACCTAGAACAGTGGAGCTCTGATTCTTATTCAAGTGTGATTGTAATATCATTATTACATAAAAATACTTAAAATATTTCCCCTTTCTAGGTTCTCAAATATTTTTGCACATCACAGATCCACAGAAGATATCCTCAAATATAACCGGAGATCTGGTACTGGTACTTAAGGAATAATGGTTCCCTATATGCAATTGTATATTAAATTATAAATATGTGTGGATGGAGGTACATTGAGAATCTGTTAAAAACCTTTAAGTGCTACAGTCTTTGTAGCACCTTTGTGGCAATACTATATAAGGTATTTCCAGGGTTGCAGTGAAACATCCTACAGTCCCTTATTGGGACAATGAGTCTGAAAAGGGAGGTGTATTTGGCAAAATGCGTTGGTACTAAAGCCAATAAAAGTGGAACTACAGATGTTTGTTAAAACAGCTGGATTGCTAAATCAATGAAAGCATGTGTAGACTCAAAATTACAAATGAAAAGGGAAGTTATTTATTAATAAATACATTTACAATTTAAGATTCCCACTCTTGCACAGACTTAAATGTGCACTAACTTTTTGCACATGAATAGCAAACATAGGTTTGGTCTAAAACCCAATTGAAGTCAATGGGAGTCTCTTCACTGACTTGTTTTAGATCAGACTTCAAATGTTTTAACTATTGACAGGAATGAGGGCTATTTAAGGTTTGAAAATGTTTTTTTCTTCAAGTTCCTTAAATCTTAAATGTGGATTTCTGTGTTTTTCCTGCAGTGAGTGACTACACTACAGACATTATACCTGATGGTCAGAGCAGGAGACAGGCTAGCACTTCCAAATTCTATTTCTGGCTTTATTTACACTGTCTCATTGTATGGTCTGTTTTGGAAAAAGTTGTCAGCTTTGTGCTTCAATTATGCTATTTGACTTTTTATAAAGTGTTATGAGATCCTAAATTCTGAATGATGCTTTTCTGAGTTATGTGAAATGTGTTATTTCTACTTCTATCCTATGTACCCACTAGATTAATGACATGTGCTGAAGTTATAGATTCAAGTAATGTCAAGTAATACTTTTTAGCAGATTCCCTCACCAGTTGATTCTATAACTTTTCAGATTCCATTTTATTCACTGCAACTTCTTTCAACAGGTCACTATCACTTTTTGCTTTTGTACGTCTGGGTATCTTGAGATTGAATTGACTATTAGATTGTTTCTCCTGTGTGTTTCACATAAAACATAGATACACATGGAATACAGTGTAAGTCAGTTATGAATTGAGGATTTTTAGGCAATCACTGCCTGAATCATTTCACAGTGTATTGGAAAGATGCAGGGCAGTTTGATAGCTGTCAAAACTGCACTGATTTTCAGGTTTATGTCTGTCCATTTCCTATTAAGAAATGTGGTGCATTTTAAATTTATGTTAATATTCCATAAATGCAAAATTACTGTGCTTTTCAAAATATTGTGTTACTGAATTATTTTTTTCCTCTGTCATTCTGGATCGTTTAGGACAAGGTGTCCTATCTCATTACAATAGAAGGGAAGCCATATACTCTTCACCTGAAGCAACAGTAAGTGTTTGATTTTTGTTCCTCACCCTATGACTGGTATCTGTTATAAGCCAGTCATGTGACTCAACAAAGGTCCTAGTAAGGCCTCTCAAATTATTGGATAATTTGTCTTCAATTTCCCTCTTTCCCCTCCCCCCCCAATCATTGGTTGTAATTTTCTGTCTGTAACAGTACAAGTTGACCTTTTTTTTTCTTGTTGCTGTGGCTTTAGTTATTGCTAGTATTTTGTAATGACAATAGGAGAATTTAGAAGTTGTTAATAAGTATTTTCAGAGAGCTGTGTAGCAGGAGGTTGAGAAAAAGCAAAATAATTTTGTAGATTTTGTTGCTATGTGACCTTAGGCTGCTCAAGCAGCTATTTTCCATTCTGAAAAAAGCCAAAAACCACTAATTTGTAATCTATGAAACAGAACTAAGGGATGGGGAAAATCATTGCAACTTACTGAAATCAGTGTGGGTGCTCTTTAAACTTGCAGGAATATGTAATTTTTATTTTGGAATTTAAACTTTTTTCTTTTCCTTATTTTATAGGCTATTTTTGCCTGATGATTTCAGAGTTTATGCTTACAACAAATGGGGATCTGTTTATTCTGATTTCCCACATATTAGGGTAAGATATAATTTTTTTGTTTTGCTTCTGAGCTTTTTCAGAATAGAGTCACTTGATATTAGAAATAGTTTTGGGGGATTTTATGTTTTTATTTTTAAGTATCAGAAAATCTTTTCCTATCTTTTATTTATTTATTGCTAACATTCTACTAATCCTGCCATGAGATTCTTCAGGGAAAGATACTCCATTGAGAATTAACAATAAGATTAATTATTTCAAGTTTATTTTGGTTGCTAATTAACAACTCTTTCAAGAAAGCAACTAATTAGACCCAAATTTCCTTACAGTTGCTTGCAGAATGGACACTGAAAGAACAAACATATCACTGGTGCTTAAACTCAAAGGGGAGGGCCAAGGCAGGAAAATTGTGGATTTTGTGCTATCTTCTACATCACTTTAAATAATGTTTAATTTAGATCCTCCATCATAAAATGTCCCCCATAGATTCTCTACTCCAGGATTTAGCTGAGGCTGCTGTTGCCCTATGGCTGGTGCTACCTTCTGAAAAGTAGTAATGTTCCCTAAGCTTTTCTCCTAGTATAACCCATTATCTAACTATTAGGATTTCCTCATGCAGGCAAATGACCTTTTTCTGAAAACAATAGGAGCTGAGAAAGTGCAACATCTTTCAGTATGGAGCCCTTAATTTCCCCTCTCAGACTACCTTATTGTGGTCTCCAGCGCAGATCTGTGAAATGATGCCAAGAGATAGAAAAATGGGTCATGAGTTGCCCTTCCACTGGGTCACCTCCACCTAGTTGCACAACCTTCCTTCACCTCCCTTTAATTTTTAAAGTGTTTTATCTTTTTCCTTTCTCTTGAAGACTTTCTTACTAGATTAGCCTCTAGCCAAAGCTTCTTACTCTCCTTTTTCTGTTCTCTCATTCCTGCTCTTTTCCAGGCTTTTCTGTTTGCCTCATGATTTCATCTTCTTTCCTCTGCTTTCTCTTTTAACCAGTATCCATAGTTCAGACTTCTTCCCTTTCTCTGCCTCAGCCAGCAAAAGAGTTGCCTCAGATGCATGTGGTAATCCCCTTCTGACTTGATGGAGGTAGAGTATGATGATGTTTGGCTGTTCCTTCTGCAAAGTAGAGGAGAACTGTGAGCAGTTCTAACTGTCATACGCCTTTGGTATAAATACCACTTAGGAATTAGTGCTGAGATTTTGTCTGAGGTCAGGAAGAGAGAGCCAAGCATTGCTTAGCAGTACAGCAGACAGACCTACGTTGTAGGAGAATCTCAGAGTAAGAGCAAGCCAGGCTTGACCATTTGCAGCAACCTAGCCTTTGTGATGGGGTTGATCTTGAGAAACCAACTTTCCAATTTTGGTGGTCTAGTTGGGAGTATAGAGCTTAAGATCTCTGAGGAATTACCTTGAAACCTTTCAGGCCATTTTATCTCTCTAATAGAAATATTTACATGAAAAAATGGGAGCAAGGATGCAATCATAAGGACACATCTAGTCTTTTCCACTGCAGAAAAAGAGTATCCCAGTGCACTGGTACTGGCATTTGTGGAAGAGATCTGGTGTGTTGATGTTAGGAGGCTGCACAGGACATGCAGGGCCCTGTATCACTGAACCCTTCTACATGTGAGGCTCATATGCATCAATGCTGAAAGGTGACAAGGAAAGAAGAGTGAGTAGAAACGTGTTGGGGAATGGTCTGGGGAATCTGCAGCACAGATCTTCCCAACGCCTTTCTTCTAATCTGCAGTGAAAACATGTAAAGGCCTTGCATAGACTACGTTAGCCGTTATGATGAAGTATCCTATGTAGAACAGCTGTGGAGCCTCTCTGTAGCCTTGGGGAAAGGTTCCTCCTTTTACACTTCCTCACTCATTTCTCCAGCTCTCTGCCTAGCTACTCTGGCAGGCACTGACCTCAGGTTTCGAACCATAATACTAAGTTGTGTTCTACCTTGACGTTTTTATTTTGAGATGCATTCAAGTTCCATCTAAGTGTCTGTGGAAGCTCCAACATGTAGGGATAAGTGGAGATGACATGGTCGGAGAATTATACTTACTGATAAGTAAGCTATTCATTTTCCTTTGATTTTTTTTTAAAATACATTTTATTTAGGATGATTGCTACTACCAAGGATATATTGCAGGTTTCCCCAATTCACTTGTGACACTCAGCACCTGCTCTGGTCTCAGGTAATGCAATGATATTTTATTACCATAGTAATTAAATATAATAATACCTCTTTTAAAATTTGGTATCCCAGATACTACTGTGTAGTAACAACTAGAAGGAAAACACTGGCTTTTTAATAATATCCACTGTACTGAATGTTTAATGTTCAAGGGTCTCAAGCTGATGCCAGATTAATTTTATGACTTTATGTAACCTGCACACATTTGTTTTTTCAGAGGGATCTTGCAGTTTGAGAATGCCAGCTATGGAATTGAACCCTTGAATTCTTCACCAGGGTTTGAGCACATCGTTTATCAAATAAAGAATGAAAACTCTAAGAGTCCACTTTTCTCAAATAATTACACTGATATAGGGAGAGAACAAGTGTCAGGAAAGGTGTCTTACAAGCTGCACATAGATATTGAAGTGAGTGTTGCTTTTTATCTTAAAGATTGTTACTGTCAGTATTTATATGGAAAACTACTACCTTAGCAGGGGTTGACATAATTTTTCAGATCAGGTTCTCAAATGAGTACCAGCAGAAAGGGTTTGATACTTGGATATCAGAGTGGGGAGCAGGGACAGGTGACAAGGAAGGGCGGGGGTGGCAGGGCAAGGGAGGGCAGGGATGGCTATGTGGGGTAGCAAGGGGAGTGTGTGTAGCAGAGCAAGGGAGGGATGGTAGGAATGGCAGGGGTGCAGGAAGGGCTGACTAGGGCAGATGTGGAAAGGAAGCTGTGCGGCCAGGTGGTGGGACTCCCCACTACTTCCCTTCCCCCCTCACACCAATCGCTGGTTCCCTGACTCCTTCCTCCTGCCCCACACCACTCAGGCTCTCCAACCCTTTTCCCAGCCAGCGCAGTGCAGTCCCCCCTTCCCTGTTGGCTACCTGACTCCTTACCTGGCCGCCTGTTATGCAGGCACTCTGACCCCAGCTCCCCAACCCCTTTCCCTGTCTGTGCTGTTTGGGCTCCCTGAGCACTTCCCCTTCCCCAGCTCTGTCAACTCCCTGACCTCTTCCCTGACCCTGCTTTGTGAGCTCTCTGACCCCTTCCTCTGCAGGCTTCCCTTCCCCAGCTCTGTCAGAGCCTCGACCTCTTTGTGCCATGCCGCTGTGTGGGCTCGCTGACCCCTTTCCCCATAGGCTCTGCTCAGTTCCCTCTCCCTCCCTTGTCTTTCCTTTCCCTGCGCGGGCTTTTCTTCTTCCCCCTCTTCCCTTTCCTTTCCCCGCCCAACAGCTCCTCTTCCTCCTCCTCCCTTCCCTGTCTTTCCCTGCATGACAGCTCCTCTCCCTCCCCCTCCCTTCCCTGTCTTTTCCCGCGGTGCCTGGGAACAGAGCAGTGGAAGATGGGCGGCTGACAGTGGCACTTGCCCACGAACGCAGCCCTTGAAAAGTTGCGGCTGGTGAGGCACTGTGGCTGGGAGCTCCGAAAAGTGGTGGATGGCGCTGCCGGAAGTGGAGCCGCTGAAGAGCAGCGGTTGGCTGTGATGCTAGTGCTGCCGCAGCTGGCAGCTTACCAAGAAAGAGAAGCCTCTTGCAGGGTACATATCTGCACCTTTGTGGAAAGTTTGCAGTGTGCTTTATAAATGTTAGCCGCACATGTGTACCTGCATACTGCTTATATTAATCCCTGCTCTTTAAGTAATTTTGTCTAACCTAAAATCTAGGGCACAGGAAATTCACTGTGATGGTTTTGAATCAGGGTTTAATTATTATGTCCACGATGTGCAGAAACAGGGCAACTCAGCAGTGTTATGAATAAAAATATACCGTTCTGGAGTGCCTGTTCATGGCTTATGGGAGCGTTACTTTGGTAGGAAACAACGATATTAGGAACAAGTTACTCTTAAAGAAGTGTGATCCATTAGCCTGAACATGATGCTCTGTATGACCATTATCCCTACGGACACAATGTTACTAATACTATCCCATATTCAGGGACTATTTCTATATCAGTGGGTAGAGTGTTAGCCACACATGTACTGTTATGTCCTCACGTGTTTCAATGAGGATAACCCCTTTAAGTCTCCCTCATGGAGTCTTACTGCCAGCATTAAATGCAGGTCTAATTTCCACTTGAAAATGTAGGCAATCCTGCTTCACTTTTGGCTCCATACTTCTACTTGAGCCACTCTTGATGCCCTTCCACCATGATTAGAAAAAGTATTTTCAGTCATGGCCTTCTACAGAGGAAGATCCCTCTCCTGGGACTTCATGTGTAGATCCTGTTTGCTGGGCCAAAGAAAATATTGAGGATCATACAGATAACAGACAAGATGTTGCTGGTGCCAGTAGCTGAGAGTGGACACTGACTGGAAGGACATTTAATTGTCTCATCAGAAAACTTGTGGCCTCGGTGATGGAAGGTCAGGTTAGGGACTACTTGGAGAAGTTGGATGTGCACAAGTCTATGGGCCCAGATGAACTGCATCCAAGAGTGCTTGAGGGATGTGATTGTAGAGCTGCTGGCCATTATCTTTGAACACTCGTGGCAAATGGGGGAGGTCCTGGAGGATTGGAAAAAGGCAAATGTAGTACTTATCTGCAAGAAAGGGAAAAAGGAGGATCCGGGGAACTATAGACTTGTCAGCCTCACCTCAATCCCTGAAAAAATCATGGAGCAGGTCCTCAAAGAATCCATCCTGAAACACTTGGAGGAAAATAAGGTGATCAGGAACAGTCAGCATGGATTCACCAAGGGAAAATCATGCCTGAGCAACCTGATTGCCTTCTATGATGAGTTGCCTGGATTTGTGGGTGTGGGAAGAGCCATTGACATGATATACCTCGACTTTAGCAAGCATTTTGATACGGTTTCCCACTGCATTCTCATCGGCAAGTTAAGGAAGTATGGGTTGGATGAGTGGACCGTAAGGTGGATAGAAAACTGGCTAGATCAACGGGCTCAGCGGGTAGGAATCAATGGCTCAATGTTTAGTTGGCAACCAGTAACGAGTGGAGTGCCCCAGAGGTTGGTCCTGGGGCTGGTTCTGTTCAACATGTTCATTAATGATCTGGATGATGGGGTACATTGCACACTTAGTAAGTTCACGGATGACACCAAGCTGGGGGGAATGGTAGACACGCTGGAGGGTGAGGACAGGATTCAAGGAGACTTAGACAAACTGAACACTGGTCCAAAAGAAATCTCATGAGGTTCAGCAAGGACAAGTGCAAAGTTCTGCAATTAGGATGGAAAAATCCCATGCACTGCTACATGCTGGGGACCGATCGGCTAAGTAGCAGCTCTGTAGAAAAGGACCTGGGAGTTATGGTGGACAGGAAGCTGGATATGAGTCAACAGTGTGCTGTTGTTGCCAAAAAGGCCAATGGCCTATTGGGCTGCATCAGTAGGAGTGTTGCCAGCCGATCGAGGGATGTGATTATTCCCCTCTATTTGGCACTGGTGAGGCTGCATCTGGAATACTGTGTCCAGTTTTGGGCTTCCCACTACAGAAAGGATGTGGACAGATTAGAAAGAGTCCAGCGGAGGGCAACAAAAATGATTAGGGGGCTGGGGCACATGACTTATGAGGAGAGACTGAAGGAACTAGGCTTATTTAGTCTACAGAAGAGAAGACTGAGGGGGGATTTGATAGCAACCTTCAACTACTTGAAGGGGCGCTCCAAAGAGAAGGGAGCGAGGCTGTTCTCGGTAGTAACAGAGGACAGAACAAGGAGCAATGGTTTCAAGTTACAGCTGGGGAGGTCGAGGTTGGATATTAGGAAAAACTTTCTCACTAGGAGGGTAGTTGAAGCATTGAAATGGGTTGCCTAGGGAGGTGGTGGAATCTCCGTCTTTGGAGATTTAAGGTCTGGCTAGACAAAACCCTGGCTGGGTTGATTTAGTGGGAGTGGTCCTGCTTTTTAGCAGGCGGTTGGACTAGATAACCTCATGTTGTCCCTTCCAGCCCTAAGATTCTATGATTCAAAGGGCAAAAGTAAGATCCTAGAGGAGGCATGAGGTTCTCCAGGATTGTTTAGGACTTAACATCTGCATCCCCCAGAAGCTTCCATTGGACAAGGGAGATCAATTTATAGGTTGGAGTGGGAGGGAAATATTTTTTGATTGTGCCTAAAAGTTTGCATTAGAATGTTCGATTTTTCACTTTTCAGGAATCTAGAAAGTGATGGCATTTGGCTGGTTTGTCTAGCTGTGTATGTTATTTCTATGGTTCAAAGTTTTGCTAGTACTGAAGAGTGAGTATAATTATCAAAGGGTTCTCAGCTGTGTAGTCAGTTTGTTTGGTTTTTTTATTCTCATCTCTAGTTTCTTAATATTGTGGTTCAGAAATTAAGACTAAATTATCTTGAAGCCTTTATTGTATCTGGAAGCTCGTTATTGTTGTTTGTATTACCAAATATTTTCATCTAACAGATAGGGTACTATAGGTTTATAAACCTATGTTTATAAATTTCTGTTTTCAGAAATATGTCTTTTCATGAAAGGATGGTGGTGTTTTTGAGCAGCATAGCTGTGCATAGATATTCAAGCTAAATCTAATGTTTAATAATGTACCTCATATTCAGAGTGTTAATAAGGGATATAAAAGGTGAAATGTTGAAATAATTACTAAATGTTGAAAGGTTTTTTCCAGTCGATGTCAGATGTCAGTAAATCCCCCAGATATCTGGAAATGTATGTCATTTTGGACAAGACGTTGGTAAGTCAATATCAGCCAAATTTGCTTTATTTCACATATTTCCATTACTTTTAAAAACACTATAAAATACATCATTGTAAAACTCTCCTTTTAATGATCTGAGGTGTGTTAATTAATTATCATGTATATAATAGCTTATTTCGTCCAAAGATCAGTGCATATTTTGTTTATGGAATTAGGAGGAAACTGAGAATTAAAATATTTAGACACATTTAAATGCTCAGAATTTGAGGCTCATGTGAACATTCTACTGCTTCATTGGAGAAATGACATGTTCAAAGAAATATTGAACTGTAATGATTTTTAGCTGCTACTTAAATAATTATGTTATTTTCCAGTACAAATACATGGGTGCAGACAAGAATGTTGTAACACAGAAAATAGTTCGGCTTCTTGGCTTTGTCAACAGTGTAAGTCACTGCTGTTTTATTTCATGTTGAAATGAAATTTGGATGTTTTACTTTGATGTTATTAAAGGTCAAAGATTTTTTGGATTTTCTTTAGGGAACAGTTTAATCTTGATTTCAACTCTTGGCTGTCGGTTTTTTGGCTTGTGACAGGGAGGAGATCTCCATAGCAATTAGAGAAAAATGTTTAATTGCCTCATGTAAAACTTGTGATTGTATTTCTCTAAGGCCGTGTCTAGACTTGATAAAAAGGTGGATTTTTAAAAAACTCATTGCCTAAAACAGATATGTTACCTAACATGTTTTAATTCAGTGCTTTTTAAAAACACATTATCTCATCTAATGTGGGCAGGTTTAACATCTTTCACAACATGTCATCTGATTATTTATAATCAACCCTAAGTTTCACCCACAGACTTTATTACTCTCAGATCTCTGCCAGTGTAGGGATTCCGCAGCATACCATCCCATATTTTTGACCATTTGTCTCCTTCAGGAAAGTGAAAGTTTGTTTGCCTGTCTATATGGGAAAGTTATACCTAATATAAGTTAGTGTGTGAATGCAGACCACTGTCATACCATTGTAATCTCCCATGTGAACAAACACTCTTATTTTGATACAAGAGTTCCTTTTTCTCATTTAGTTTACAAGCAGTTTAAGCTAATCTGAAAAAGCCACCCTTATTTCAGGATATGAGTGTTCACATGGGGGTATTACATGGTTAACTATATAAATATTATTATAGCATTATAACTGGAAGGATTTCCCATGTAAACAGGCCCTAAAAATATTTGATTCCTTTCACAGCATTTGTTTTGATTCTTGATTCTTTTGGTTTGGGGTTTTTTTGTATTTTACTTATTAGAGCTGTTAGTCTAACAGCTTATCTTTTCTTTCTGTTTGCCATAAATAATTTTGATTCTAGGTTTCTGCTTTTCTCCAGCGATACAAACTGTAACATCTCCACTCTATAATAATCACTGGTGCAGAGCCCTGTTATTTCTAAATCTCTTGATACCAGCAAGGGTTTTTTCTTAGTGCTTCCAACTCTGTCTTCCTTATGTCTCATGAAGGAGGAGGAGGAGCTCTGAAGAGATTTTTGTTTTGCTGTACCTTTAGGCTCATTAAACAGTTGCCATTCAGATAAGACTTTTTTTTCTATCAAAATTTTTCTATTCTCATTCAGCCCTTTATATTTAAAACATTTAAAAAATGAAAAAAAAATAGTTTCCCTCAAATCTTAGTGTTGTAGGCATGTTCAGAGTCAGGGTTTATAGCTGCTTCCCTCAAAACCACTGGGTTTGGTCTCCTATTGTTTACATTTTTGTCTGCATATGCCTCTTTTAGTTTTACAGATGTTGGTAAGAGGTGTCCCAGCAACCAAGTGCTGTTGTGTGATGTCCATTTTTGCTAAATTGGTTCTTAGGTTATTGTTTATAACATTAACATATGTCTATGCATAAAACATATTTGAATATGTTTTTTTCTGTTTAATTTTCAGATGTTTATCCCCCTTAATATGACAATTGTACTGTCTTCCTTGGAGATTTGGACAGATGATAATAAAATTCATACAACAGGGGAAGTTGATGAGATATTGCGAAGATTTTTACAATGGAAAGAATCTCACCTTGTTTTACGGCCACATGACATAGCATTTTTATTTGTGTAAGAACATCTCTCTATTATTAAAAAGGCACACTGGAACTCTTTTAGACTGTCATAGCACAGACTATCTCAGTTCCACGTGACCAACAAACATATCTTGTAAAAATAAAAGGACAGACAGCATGAATTAATATAAATATAATTCTAGATGTTATGTGTTTATAAAATATTTTCAAACTTCTCAGAATGTTTATTTTGTAAACAATAGAAAATAAAAGTTAAACTAAGATAATCAACATGTTAAACACTGCTACCAAGAACATGAACATAATTATGTTGAAGAGTCTTTTTTGTTTTAGTTACAGGGACCACCCTAATTATGTAGGGGCAACATTTGCAGGAAGGATGTGTCTCAGCAATTATGCTGGAGGAGTTGCTCTGGTATAGTATTATTGTATCTACATGACTAATGAACATTGTAACAGTAAGTTCCAAAGGGGTAGCCATTGTTAGTCTAGTTCAGCAAAACAAACAAGAAGTCTGGTGGCACTTTTAAAGACTAACAGGTTTATCGCATGAGCTTTTGTGGGAGAAAATCCAACTTTATCAGACTCTTGAAAATGGGGAATGAAGTGGGATTTTGTCCCAAGAAAGCTCATGAGATAAATAAATGTGTTAGTCTTTAGAAGTGCCACAGAACTCCTTGTTTGTTTTATTGTAACACTAGCTTCAGAAAGAGCATAGGGTGCACAGCATTATTCTTAGCCTTGTTTGTTTTGGTGAACTAGACTGACACAGTTACCCCTTGGGAATCTGTAAGCAATGCATGAATTTGTAAGTATGTGAGTAGTCACATTATTTGGGATTGTTCATGAATTAAGGTTAAATGTTTTGCTACATCAAAGTTAGCTCCTTGCAGGATGGAAATTTAAGAATAATTACCATTTGCAATCCAATATGCATTTCTTTTACATATGCCATATCAAGTTCTGGATTGTTTTTCACATCCGGGGGATCCTCATTACTTTCACTTAGGTTTCCCAGTATGTAAGTCAGCATGAACTTTAGCCTTGTGTTGAAGACAACCATCTTGAGATCTTTCAAGTAGAAGTACAGAACATTTTATAAAATATGACTTGACTGCCTTGGGCAGGAGACAAAGGTTTAGAATTTTATTATTGTTTTTGCTTTGTCAACTGAGTTACTTTGATAACAATTTTTAATTTCTTTCTCTTATTTAGTATCAAAGTGCTTTAACACTGGAAGCATTTTCAGTCATCATTGCACAGCTGCTGGGGCTTACTCTGGGAATAGAATATGATGATTCTAGGGACTGTGAATGTTCTGGATCCATCTGTATAATGAACACCAAAGCAGTGTAAATTTTGGTTTTTTAAATTTTATTCTTCACATAACATTGCATTATTATTATTATTATTTATTTAGAATTTTTCCTGTGATATACAAGTTCTGTCATTAGAAGCCATAAATTAAGATTTAAGTGGTTGTCTGAGGTGCTGAGTGTCTCCTGTGAATTGTGAGCATCCTCAAATTAGCCTGATGTTAATGGAAGTTTAGAGCGCAAATTCTGTATGCTACAAATTAACTAATTTCTAAAGGACATATCTGAAAATAATCTTTCACATTTTTATGTAAGTATGTGTTATTCATGGTTTTATTGCAAGGTTCATAGCAGGCTTTCGTTATATATTTTATTACATTTTCCTTGTATTAATGAGAGAAAAGTGGAACAGAATTCACTGTTGGTTGGTTCATATTTTTTGTAATCTTTTGATTAATTAGTTTTCTGTTTGTGTGATTCTGCATGAAAAGGGTTAATTTTCAAAGTCTTGCATGATCATTACAGTTACTGATAGTCATGTGCTTAAAATCCTTTAGACCAGGGGTGTCAAACTCATTTGCTATGGTGGACCAAATTTGACTTAAATGTGCTTCAAGTGGACCGTACTTACCATAAATCAAAATACCGCGGCACTCTTGCGGCATTGCAGAGTGCTGTGTTTGCAAAACTGCACTCCACAAGACCCCTCTCTCTCTCGTGTCCCAGGATACTGCTTTTAATTTTATTTTTTGATAAAACATACAGGATTATATGACTAAGCCTCACATTGTATTTTCAATAACACTTTACCACGTGTAATTTACATACAGTCAATTCAGATCAAATCAAGTCAAGCTAAAATGAGTTATAGGAGAGGAACCTTCTAAAAGTGGTCACAAACCAATAAGTTAGCCAGTGGTTCAAAGGATTGCCAATAGACCATTTAACCCAGCTGTCACTCCGTCAACTACAGCCCAGGGGCCCACTCCTGCAGAAACTGATGCATCTAATAAAGCAATGTAACTATTCACATTTAAGAGTTTTCAGTATTGGGACCTAGGTCAGCTGAGACCAATCATTATTATTAGCTGGTGGCAATGTGTGTTCAATGAGTTCCTAGATTTTAAAATAGACTATATTATGCTCGTTTGTTCTGGGATTCTGTATGACCTAGGCCATAGAATTTCATCTCATAATTTCTTCATCAGATCAGTAAGCTCTGTTGGAGCTATAGCATATCTTTTCTAGTTTCTAATGGACAGATGTCTGTGTCACATAAACCATCACCAGATTCTAGCTCTACAATAGGATTGTTCAACTTCAGTTTATTTTTCTCAGGTAAAGGGAGATTTGATCTCTGTATTTGATTAAAATGGCTCTGAATATTGTAACACTTTATAATGTATGTATGTTTTATGTATACATGATTTAAAGAAAAATAAGGCCATTATAAATAGTTTAGAAATGTGATTTTATTAACCTTTTACATAAAATTTTAGTTTATAAGAAAATAAATCTCATATAAAGGAATATTAAGATTTGTCTCATTAATAAAACAAAAGTATGATATTCCAATAAATAATTTCTGCCAATTTTTATTCATAAAACATTATTTGAATGCAGTTTTACAAAGTAAACTGAAAGCTCCTCAGCTGAATATTTTGGAACATAGAATTAATTATACTTACCAAGATCTTCAAATATCTTACGTGATAACATTTTTCATTAATAATTTATTTTTTAGACTTTCCAATGGGGTTAAAGCCTTTAGCAGCTGCAGCATTAGAGACTTCAAAAGTTTTCTTAAACATAGGGGAGGAGACTGCCTTTCTAATAGACCCTATTTTAATCTGTCCTACAAGAATGCTCCAGTCTGTGGCAACCATATTGTGGAAAGAGGAGAGCAATGTGACTGTGGCTCAGCACAGGTTAGTACTAAAGACCAGAAAGAAGTGTAAAATTCCACTGTTCTCCATTTAGAAGAAAGGTCCCATGAGAGTTAATCCCCCACTGAAATTTGGGAAAGTCAATGAAGATCTTACATATATTTATAAATAGTTTCCATGTTGGTACTGACCTTGTTGTAGTTTTACAGTCATTTTTTTTTGGGCATCTTTCAAGTTGTTAGTCTTAAAGGAGTGAGAATCTTAGACCAACAGAATCTTTAGAGAAGGAAATGTTTAGAATAGCTAATGATTCTGTGGTTTATTTTTCAGGAATGCGCAAAAGATAAATGCTGCACTGACAAATGTAGATTTAAACGAGGAGCAAAGTGTGCTACTGGATTATGTTGCCAGAACTGTAAGGTAAAGTGTATATTCAGGATTATCAGAATTTTAACACAGTTTCTAAATTTTGGACAGAGATTGATCACTCCATAGTTAAAGGTGAAAACCAGCTTTCCTTGTGTGTACCCATACCTGCACGTCCTGAAAGCTGTCCTTTTTACTTAACATTTTCAGGTGTAGTCTTTGGACAAAAAGAGCATTTTAATCATGTTTTTAATTTGAATCAGACAACACTTTTCTTATAGGGATGTTAGAAGGAAAATATTATTTTGAAAAATATTCTATTTTTTTTTTAAGTAAAAAATTGTCTTGGCCTAGAAACTTTCTGCTGAAGTTCAGCAACTTTGTCAGAGCTCAGAAAATCCACAGGTTTGGTAGAGTTTAAGTGCCCCAGTGGGTTCCAGTGGAGCTCCTGAGTACTGCATGGGTTTGCTTCATGACACACTTTAAACCTGTCAGTGCCAGGATTACAAAATAGTCTTTAAATCACAGTGTCCTGCATGAATCATTCCATAATCCTGGCTTCTTTGAAAATATGAAGTGTTATGTGAATGTTTTTAAATCTTAGAGAAATGAACTGTGCTGCACAAGGGAGAAAAAACACCTGCCATTATCTTAGTTATACAATTTTCTGCATTCATGCTAGGCTCTGTAAAAGAAAGTATAGTTGATGACAATCTCTGCCCTATAAAGTTTACATACTAAATAGTCAAGACAGACAAAGATTGGGAGAGGGAAGTATTACTATCACCATGTTACAACTGTGGAAACAAAGCACAGAAAGATTATGTGACTTGCCGACGGTCACATAGGTCGCTTGTGGTAGATATGATAATTGAACCTTGCTCTCCTGAATTCCAGTCCAGTGCCTTAACTACAGTCTGTTCTTTCACTCAGTTACCTTACTTCACTCATATAATGGTTCCCCTTAGCACTAGGGTTTGATGATTTCTTCCTTTCTTTGAAGTTCCGATTAGTATATATCTCATCTCTGTTCTTTCTAGTGGGGCAGGTTCTCCAGACAGGGTCAGCAGGCCTATTCACATGTAAGCATGTGAATAATTTTTCAGGATTAGGTCTTTAAAATGAAATATTTCTGAGATTCATACTTTTACATTTCATCCAAAAGCTGACCTCATTAACAGTATAATGTTTCCTGGCAGCATGGTGGGATATTTTTTCTGTGCTGCCTTAGGGGAAGAGTGCCATATACTAAATCACCAGGACCACTCAGACAGAGGATTTGGGGTCTATCAATTTATGTTTCATGGCAAGATGAAAATGATTTAAAAGAACACTGGGTGACTGAGGGTCATACATTATAGTTCATAAGAACTTTACAAAGAATTTCCTCATTCATCACAGTGGATGACAATCACATTCAGCCACACATATATGGTGGTCTTATTTTCTTACTCACTGTAAGTATCTTTTCTTGTGCTTCGTATACATGCAGTTATTTCAACATTATAGACCATAATCTGTGTATATTATTCACAGTCTCTTTATTCCTACTTTTTTCTAGTTTAAGGCAAAGAATAAGAAATGTAGACCCATGGCTGATAGTCAGTGTGATCTCAGCGAGTACTGCAATGGGTCATCTGCATTCTGTCCAATTGACCTTTATGTCCAGGATGGGCACAGATGCGAACACAATACTGGCTATTGTTACAAAGGACATTGCCAGTCTGCTGATAAAGAGTGTCAGAGGATCTATGGAAAAGGTAATAGGGACACTTATGTTCTTATTGGTTCTAAAATTTAAATGCTATAATAATAATTATTAACAAATACTTATATAGCCCCTTATATCAATAGATTCAAAATGCTTTTACAGCAGTGAGTAAGCCTCTTTTTCCCTTTTCTACTGATGGAGGGAAAATGAGGCACAGAATGTCAAAATTACTTGTCTAAAGCTATACAGTGATATTGAACATCTATAGAAAGGCATGGAGGTTACCCAGGAGCTCATATTTTATAGAAATAAAATAAAAATCAAGTGACGGTTGTAAATTAAAGTTCATTTGTAAAATAGGTCTGCTCTTTTGTTAACCAAATAGCTGAATGGAAAACTAATTCTGGACAGATCTCACTGTTTTCTGCAGGGTAGATTGAAAACCCTCATTTAAATCGGGAATCAGGAAATCTTGATTTAAATGATCAAATTTAATTTTGTTTTGCTTTGATACTTTTTCATTATTTTCCTAGAGAAAGGTTGCTTCTCACTGACTGGTTACTATTAAAACATGTTGAATTGCAACTAAATATAGCCTTTACATTGAATCTTGGTGCTAACTGTTGCTAACCAGTAAGATACACTACATCTATACTTTTATTTAATCAGTTGTATAACTTAAGATGCATTTATTCAGATTCTTCATTTTTGCTTTATTGTTGTTACAGAATGATGAATGATGCATTTCATTTTTTAAATAAACGGTGATTAGTTTTTTATTTCTGATTTGTGTCAAGCTCTTTTTGGATGAAAATTGGAATTTGATTAACTCTGCACAAAACCAACATTTACAGGTTTTTAAAATTAGTTACATAAATTACTCTAAATGTGCTGGATACCTAAGAAAAATGATCAGAACAGGTTTTACATTTAAAACTAACTGATTTGTTAGACAAAGAAAATATTTAAGTGAATTGAACCAATTGTTTCCAGTCATCATTTCTTTTGGGATTTTAAAATTAATAGATCTTATCTTCTCACACCTAGTTTTTATTCTTAGACTGGAAGAGAGCAAGCTTTTCTGCTTTTTCATCTTCCAATTGATTTCTGAACTTTGAATGAACTAGTTATTGAACTGAACTGGTTGAATAAACTGAAATGAAAAAATTATTCTCTTTGCACCTGAAAAAGAGGCTACTGATTTTAAAAACTGGTTTAACACTTCAACAAACTCTGCATCTAGGTGCTTCATCAGTGATTCCACCAGTTCAGTGGTTTGACTTTCTTTAATACTTCAGCAGCAAATGAATTGCTTAATATTATTTTTTATTAAATTTAAATTATTAGTAGGTGATAGCAAATGTAGGCTTAAAGATCGGTTGTTATAATTTCAAATTTAATTTTAAAATAAGTTTATTTAAGTATATTTAATTTAAATAAAACCTAAATTTCTTCAAAAAGATACCTTTTTTTTTTTTTAATACAGATTTTTATCCTTTCTGGTTTTCTCTAATCCATATATAGCACCTAGGTAATGCAATGATAGGCACTTTAGAAGTGCTGATAGATTAATAAATGATGTGTTTCTTTTAATTATACTCAATCTTATCTCAAAACTTACAGGTTCAAAGAATGCCCCTCTTGCATGTTATGAAGAAATCAATAGTCAAACGGATAGGTTTGGACACTGTGGGAATGATCCAAAGAAAGGATTTAAAACCTGTAGCTGGATGTATGTTTTAAAGAAATGGAGATAATTTTAATATAAAAGCATGTTTAATTTCTGTTTTCCTCTACGGTATGATGCAAATTTTTACTATCTGTTCAGTAGTAAGGCTGCTTTAATTTCTTCATAAAGTTTCCTTTTAGTCTCAGATGTTCTATATACATTATCTGTAGCCATTCTCAAAGAACAGGCAGTTGTTGAGCATCTAGGCTTTGATCCTGCAGCATGGAATGCAAGTATTAATAGAAGCTGTGCTTGGACCTAGTAAGGATATGGACTACAGTGTTCCATACTGGACAAAATAGGTCTTAAGTTCCTTGCACATCAGCTTCCTCTTCCATTTGAAGAACACATGGTACATAAAGGTTTAAGTGTGGGCAGTGAATGGAAATAACTAAAAAAAGCATGACCTTAAATGCATTCCTTAACATATTCATGAAGCACATAACCGTGTATGCCATTCTGGCCTCACTTCCATTTGCAGGCAAGAGGAACCTTGTGGATGTGTATCAGTGCTCTCCTTATTTCAAAGACCAGAGTCTGCCCTGCTCATGACCTTTTTCTTGATCTAATATGTTCAGCACCCCAATCACGTGTTCTGTGTCCAGTGTCTCTCGTATAATTTTTTTCCCTGTGCTATTCAATTTTATAGGGATGTCACATGTGGAAAGTTAGTTTGTATATATCCAAGTCGCATTCCATTCACTAAAGAAAAAGCTGCTATTATTTATGCACAAGTGCGAGAACATATATGTGTATCTTTAGATTATATGAAGCCACCCACAGAGAATGACCCTCTTCTGATTGAAGAAGGCACCAAATGTGGGCCTAATAAGGTAAGGAAATATTTTATAAGCATCTAAAATTTCAGTATGTGGATTTTGTAGTCACAAAGTGACTGAGCTGCTAATATAAATATGCTATATCTCATGAAAAATACCTATGAAACTATAGGACTGGAGAGTAGCAAATGCTGTTTTTAAAAGGGAAATTACAGACCAGTAAACTTTACCTGGTAAATTGACTGAAATTATAATTAAAAATAGAATAGTAAAATATTTAGAAGATCATGAGATGATAGACTTTAACGTTGTTTCTGCAAAGGAAAATCATGTCTCACCAATCTATTAGAATTTTTGAATGTGTCAGAAAAATAGTGGATAAAGAACTAACTGACAGAATTTATTTAGACTTTAAAAAGGCCTTTGACAGAGTCCTTCCCAAGAGACTGCTAAAGAAAATAAATACTAATGGAGTTTGAGACCCAGTTTTGTCATGGATCAGAAATTGACTAAGGCTGGGTCTACATTAGAAAGGCTTTGGCAGTATGGTCAGAATGGTATATGAATCTAGTAAAACACTCTGAACATAGAAAAAGTTTATGCAAGTAAAGTCTTTTTTTTTCTAGTATAGCTTATTCCAGTCCTCCAGAGTGAAGTGGGCTTTGCTGGCAAAAGTAAACTGGCACAGTTTTGCCAGTAAAAACTGCATCTACAGTAGGGGCTTTTGCTAGAGCAGGTGTGTCAGTCACAAATCACTCTCCTAAACAGCAATGTTATGCCAAAAAGAGTGCAATGTAGATCTGGTAAGAGACAAGAACCAAAGAGCAGTTTTCATCATAGCAAAAGATTAACTCTGGGATGTCTCATAGTTCTGTATTAGGTCCAGTATTGTTTATTAATGTTATGGGTGAGCAATGAAGTAGCAAATTTGCACCTGAAACAAAGTGATTTAGGGTAGTCAGGAGTGGACCAGAGAAGATTGTGAGGAACTTCAGAAAAACTTAAAACAAGCTATGTGAGCGGGCAACACGATGGCCAATAAAGTTCAGTGTTGGCAAATGCAAAATAAAGCATGTTGGCAGGGAAAATTTGTACTTCTGATACACTTCGCTGGGTTCTAAAATATCTGTATCAACTCAGGAAGGGACCTGGACATCATTGTGACAATTTATTGAATATTTCTGCTTACTGTGCAGCTGCAGTCAAAAAACTAAACAAGATGTTAGCATGTGTAAAGAACAGGATGGAGAATATTATAAAGCCATTGTATGAACTGATGGTATACCTTCATGTAGAGTATTGTGTGAAGTACTGGTCACCCTATCTCAAAAAGGGTAATACAGAATTAAAGAGAGCTCAGAGAAGGGTGGCGAGAGTGATTAGATTCATGAAAAATCTCATGTCAAAAGACATTGAAAAGATTAGGGTTGTTTACTTTAGAAAGGAAATTAATAAGAGGTGACATGATAAAAGAATAGAAAATATTGAATAGTCTAGAGAAGGTAGAAAAAAGTGGTGCAGAGCCATGCCCAGGGGAATCTCAGAGTCAGAATATCTCAGGCTCATGGGTGCCCATGGGAGCTGCCTACTACTGTACTCCTTTATAGGGTGCAGCATGTTCTCCCAAACACCCTTGCCCTGTGCACTGGTCTCTCTCCACAGATCAGTGCAGTGGTGACAAGGCCAATGCCCTGTTCTCTTTCTCTTTTGGGATGAAAAACAAACAAGGAATTCTGTCGTACTTTTAAAGACTAACAAATTTATTTTTCACATGAGCTTTCATGGCCACAATCCCACATCATCAGATGAATGAAATGGAAAATAAAGCATGTTAGCTGTAAATATATAGATACAGAGAAGGGTGGATCACAAGGTTTATTCAAACAGATTTACAGGGATAGAATGCTGACCTGCCTCTTTAAAGTAAACAAGATATTTGGATTCAAACAGTGGAGTAGGGAGGCAGGAGCTGAGAAGGGTTATTTAAAGGAAATTACCTTTTGTAATGACCCAGTCATTCAAGAGCTTTTCATTCAAACCCAGTGTGAAGGTTTTCATTTTCATTTTCATTGCCCTCCGCTGGACTCTTTCTAATTTGTCCACATCCTTTCTGTATTGGGGAGCCCAAAACTGGACACAGTATTCCGGATGCGGCCTCACCAGTGCCGAATAGAGGGGAATAATCAGATTGCTTGATCTGCTGGCAACGCTCCTACTGATGCAGCCCAATAGGCCATTGGCCTTTTTGGCAACAAGAGCACATTGTTGGCTCATATCTAGCTTCTTGTCCACCATAACCCCCAGGTCGTCTTCGACAGTGCTGCTACTTAGCCGATCGGTCCCCAGCATGTAGCAGTGCATGGGATTTTTCCATCCTAAGTACAGGACTTTGCACTTGTCCTTGTTGAACCTCTTGAGATTTCTTTTGGACCAGTGTTCAGTTTGTCTAAGTCTTCTTGAATCCTGTCCCTGCCCTCCAGCGTGTCTACCATTCCCCCCATCTTGATGTCATCTGCGGACTTACTAAGAATGCAATCTATCCCATCATCCAGATCATTAATGAACATGTTGAACAGAACTGGCCCCAGGACCGACCCCTGGAGCACTCCACTCGTTACTGGTTGCCAACTAGACATTGAGCCATTGATTCCTACCTGCTGAGCCCATTGATTTAGCCAGATTTCTATCCACCTTACTGTCCACTTATCCATCCATACTTCCTTAAGTTGCCGATGAGAATGCTATGGGAAACCATATCAAAAGCCTTGCTAAAGTCGAGGTATATCACAACGGCTATTCCTGCATCCACAAATCCAGTCATCTCATCATAGAAGGCAATCAGGTTGGTCAGGCATGATTTGCCCTTGGTGAATCCATGCTGACTGTTCCTGATCACTCTGTTTTCCTCCAAGTGTTTCAGAGTGGATTCTTTGAGGACTTGTGGCAGGCCCCATTGCCAACTCTGCCCACATATCTACACAAGTGATGCCATCATGGGACCTAACCAGGTCAGCCACTCCATCAGGAGCTCATTCACATGCTCATCAACCAATGTGATATATGCCATCATGTACCAACAACGTCACTCTGCTGTATGCAGTGGCCAGACTGGACTGTCTATGCACAAAAGAATAAATGGACACAAATCAGACATCAAGAATGGTAACATTCAAAAACCAATCTACTTGGACATTCTGTAAAAACATGCTAGTTACATTCCTCAGCAAAAAAAACTTCAAAAACAGATTGGGGAAAAAAATGAAGAAATGATTACTCAGCTGCAGTAAATGATGTTCTTTGAGATGTGTGTCCCTGTGGGTACTCCACTACCCATCCTCCTCCCCTCTACTCTGAGTTCAAATAGTGGACTTGGCGGTAGAAAAGGAACTGAGGAGAGGGGGTCATGCATGCACCAGAGCTGCACTGAAGCTGTTGTGAGGCAGGTTCTGCACATGTATGACCCAAACAAGTACTGCTAAAAGACTAATCAACAATGCGGGATGTGATGACAGTTGAAGTGGAGCACCCCACAGGGTGCACAATTTATGGCAGGTAAGTAAACATGTCTTCATTGCAGTTTTCCTTGAGGATCCCTTCTTAATCTGCAATTCCTATAGAATGCAGGCACCAACAATGAAATTGTATTCACTTTGCATTGCCAGTTACCTTCTGTCAAGGATTAATATTAATAGATCAACGGGTTCAGCGGGTAGGAATCAATGGATCGATGTCTAGTTGGCAACCGGTAACAAGTGGAGTGCCTCAGGGTCGGTCCTAGGGTCGGTTCTATTCAACATCTTCATTAATGATCTTGACGATGGGATAGGCTGTGTTCTTAATAAGTTCGCAGATGACACTAAGCTGGGGGGAATGGTAGATACTCTGGAGGGCAGGGACAGGATCCAGGGAGACTTGGACAAATTGGAACACTGGGCCGAAAGAAACCTCATGAGGTTCAACAAAGACAAGTGCAAAGTCCTACACTTAGGATGGAAAAATCCCATGCACTGCTACAGGCTGGGGACTGATCGGCTAAGTAGCAGCGCTGTAGAAAAGGACCTGGGAGTTATGGGATAATTCCCCTCTATTTGGCACTGGTGAGGCCGCATCTGGAATACTGTGTCCAGTTTTGGGCTCCCCACTACAGAAAGGATGTGGACAAATTAGAAAGATTCTAGCGGAGGGCAACAAAAATGATTAGAGGGCTGGGGCACGTGACTTATGAGGAGAGACTGAAGGAACTAGGCTTATTTAGTCTACAGAAGAGAAGACTGAAGGGAGATTTGATAGCAACCTTCAACTACTTGAAGGGGTGCTCCAAAGAAGAGGGAGGTAGGCTGTTCTTGATGGTAACAGAGGACAGAACAAGGAGCAATGATTTCAAACTGCAGCCGGGGAGGTCGAGGTTGGATATTAGGAAAATCTTTCTCACTAGGAGGGTAGTGAAGCATTGGAATGGGTTTCCTAGGGAGGTGGTGGAATCTCCATCTTTGGAGATATTTAAGGTCTGGTTAGACAAAACCCTGGCTGGGATGATTTAGTGGGAGTGGTCCTGCTTTTTAGCAGGGGGTTGGACTAGATGACCTGATGAGGTCCCTTCCATCCCTATTATTCTATGGTTGAGTATTTCCATAAAGCTGTAATATTTATGGCCCTTCAATCCTAAGCTTCTTTTCAGAGCATGCAGCCAGTATATTGAGTGCTAAAATTGTCAGACTCATTTGAATTGGAATTTTCTGCTATGGGTTTGTTTGTTTGTTTGTTTAGGTTTGCATCAACCGCACGTGCCATTTTCATGAAGTCCTGGGATATGATTGTAATCTACAAATAAAATGCAATGGACATGGAGTAAGTAACAATAAACTTACAATTTTGATGTTACTGCTTCTATTAATATTGTTCAAGAAAGAAGTGTTTTCTTTATAAACCCCCATTTTGAAGTGTCTGTAAGCTTGGTGAAAAAGCCTTTTTGAGCTGACACTTGGTGTCCAAAATCATTTTGCCACTGCCAGTTATTTAGCGGAATAACTAAGTAAAATAATATACACCATTTTTCTCTGTTAGAACCAGAACAAAATTAGAATATGAGTAAGAAATTGTTATGCACAAATAACTATGATACATTGCTTGGGCAGATTAGGGGAAAAAAATCAAATAATGATCAAGATCTGGATGTTTAAACAGCAGGGAGCTGCACATGACCAAATTAGTGTAAATGTATAAAAATCCTAACATAACTGCAGACAGTGGGAGAAACCATGCTGGTATAATGGATTGAGGATAGGAAGGAAAGCTAGGAAGTCCCTTAAATTCTAATTTCGGTTTTGCCATTAACTTGCTGTTAACCTTGGGTATGTCACTCGATATCTCTGGAGCAAGAAACAATACAAAATACAGTACAGCATACTTGCCTCAGAGGAGGTTTGTGTCATATTTACCCAGGTTTTTAGGAGGTTAGATGCTATTTCTTATTGTCAGCTCATTGTCTGGTGTATTTTTGGAAGTGCCAAATTCTCCAGTAATATTTGGGGCTTCACCCTGTCCCACTAAAGTGAATGCTAACCCCACATTGACATGAGTAGAACTAGGATTGGTCCTTGGTCTGTCTAGAACAGAGAGATTGACAAGAAAAAGTGTTATCTTAGAGCAGTGGTTTTCAACTTAGGGTCAGGGGACCGCTACGGTTCTGCAGACTAAGATTTCCAAAGAGGCCTGTGCCTCCATTTGAAATTTTTTAAGGGTCTGCAAATGAGAAAATGTTGAAAATCACTGTCTTAGAGGGTGCCTAACAGTGCTCATCTCTGAGGAAAACTGAGTAATTTTGCTACATTCCTCTGTGTTTTCAGGTATGCAACAATAAGAAACATTGTCATTGTAATGCTGGCTGGAAACCTCCAGATTGCAAAACCAAAGGCTCTCCAGTTGGGGGGAGTATTGACAGTGGACTTCGATTTTTAGATTCTGGTTAGTAATACAAGCAAATCTGGTAAAACAAATGAGTTTCACTGACCTGAATTCAGAGACTCTTCTCTAACTGAAAAATAGTGGTGATCAGATACTTTAAAGATGAGCATCTTAGATAAGCATTTCATAATAATACCCAGAAAATCACACCACCAGTAATAGGGAAACAAAGAGGAAAATCTGTAAACTGAAAATTCTATATATTTGTGAAAAAAGAGAACATTTTTAATACAGGAAGTGAGAAATGTAGTTTATTTTTTGTGCTGTGTGGTTACTGAGCTAGAGTGAGTGTTCAGTTAGGTGTTTTTTTTTTTTTTTAAATAAATACAAATAAATAAATAATACTACTCATAACATCAGATTGTAGTCTCTGTTACTTCTGATTTACACGGCCACAACTGAGAGCAGAGTCTGGCCTATAATTATAAATAGGTGCTACTTTAATACAAATAAATAAGAATAGTGTCTGTGTCAAGAAAATGATGAAGTATTGTATTATCTTATAAATAAATGTGTAGCCTCTGTTGACAGATTGAGGGTGCATTGGGCTAATACATCAGACTTTGAACCACATCTAAATACCAGTTTCTCCAATTCAAGGCAAATCAGAGTATGAGACTACATGGAAAAGCTTTCATAATCTCTGCCTGCTCCATCACCTTTAGTTAGCACAATCCGTTTCCCTTTTTCTTCATTGTTAAAATTGGTTCCTAAATATTTAAACTATAAAATACAAATATACATTTAGTTTTGAAAAGTTATTTTAAAAACAATTATTTACTTTGACTTCAAAACTGTTATGTCTAAAGAAAGTTAAAAAAAAAATCAGAAAACACAATTGTGTGAAATTAAAACTTGTAGCAAAACTGAAACAGTTTGTGCCCCAGAAGCTGGGTAAAAAATGTCAGTGTTTGTAAGGAAAGTCTGCAGTATCCAAACTTTACTGGGTTATCTCCCATTTTACAGATTTTTTTTCGTTTTTTTGTTAACCATTGTCAATGGGCTCAACCCTATACAAAGTACATGAATAAAGATAATCTCTACATTAGAGAACTTTCAGTCTACAAGAAAAAGTTGGTGGTGCTGTGATTCCAAAACTCTTACCAAAAATGATTATTTAATGTTAACTAAACCACAGTATTATTATAATGATAGTATTTTTCTAAACCCTATATTCTGAAATAGGGTGTCAAAATTCCACAAGCTCCAACATCAATGTTTGACCTGCAGCAGTAAAAAAAAAAAAAAAAATGGGGGGGGGGGGAAAAGGGGAGAGAAGAGAGGGTTATGTCCTTTATTCTACTTTATGATGTATAAAGAAAGCCTGGAATTAAATATTTGTGTATGGTGGGTCTTTCATTTTGGCTTTTTCCTTTCTATTTATTATGCTAAAAATTCAGATCTTGCCTGCTTTGTTTTTCCTAGAACTCTTCTAACCAAATAATTAGTAAATTTGGCACCACAGATACCAACCAAGTGAAATACAAGTGATTGGAAGTGATTTTATTACACCTACCGTATTTTTCGCCATATAAGACGCACTTTTTCTTCACCAAAACGGGGGTGGAAAAGTGGGTGCGTCTTATACGGCGAATGTCCATCTACTCACTGTTCTTCCAGACTGATCTCACACGGAGTGTGTGAGAGGCGGATCCTGCTGCTCCCCCTATGACAGTGGAGACGGGGGCCGTGCTGTAGGCAGTGCTTTTTTTCTGCCGGAACGCACCGGAACGGCGTTCCGGCACCTTTTTTTCCCCGCCGCTGCTCCCTCCCAGCTGTGCAGGCTGGGCCGGGCTGGGGAGATTTAAATCTCCCGCCCTGAGCATGCGCAGTTACAGCGTGCTCAGGGCGGGAGCGGACTGGCCGGCAAGCAGCTCTGCCGGCCGTCCCTGTGGTTCCCAGCCTCCGGCCAGGTAAGGGGGCTGGAGGGAGGCCTGGAGAGGGGTGGGGGGACAAGGAGACGGGCCGGGTTAGAGGGGTGGGGGGGACGAGGAGACGGGCCGGGTTGTGGGGTGGGGGGGACGAGGAGACGGGCCGGGTTGTGGGGTGGGGGGGGACGAGGAGACGGGCCGGGTTGTGGGGTGGGGGGGACGAGGAGACGGGCCGGGTTGTGGGGTGGGGGGGACGAGGAGATGGGCCGGGTTAGAGGGGTGGGGGGACGAGGAGACGGGCCGGGTTAGAGGGGTGGGGGTGGGGACAAGGAGGGACCCCCGCGCAGGCCGGCAGCCCCCACCGCCCCCTCCAGACCCCCGGGGCTGCTTCCTTTCTCTTCTTTCTCTTCCTCTTCCTTCCTTTCCTTTTTTTCCCCTCTTCTTTGTCTTCCTCTTCCCTGCCTTCCTTTCTCTTCTTTCTTCCTTTCCTTTTTTTCTTTTTCTCTTCTTTGTCTTCCTCTTCCCTGCCTTCCTTTCTCTTCTTTCTTCCTTTCCTTCCTTTCTCTTCAATACTTTTCGGGAGCTACCGCAATTTACGTCGAGAGGAAAAAAAGATTTTTTTTCTAGATTTTCCTCCTTAAAAATTGGGTGCGTCTTATATGCCGGTGCGTCTTATATGGCGAAAAATACGGTATTTAAAATTTTACTTCAAACACTTAAACATTCACAAGAGAAGCTCTTTTGTTAGTGATTCAACATCCTCCTGATCTCCTAAATCCACTGCTCTGGGTCTTCCAAATTAAACTCCAGCAAATATAAGGAAGAGGGAGAGAAGACTTTATATTCCTGATAAATCTATGATTTAAAAAAAAAAGGGGGGGGAATGTATTTCAGTCCTTTTGAAAGATGAGGAACTGTCTTGAGTTAGACAAAACAAACAAGGAGTTCTGTGGCACTTTTAAAGACTAATGGAGTTACATGCCCCTTTTGGGAGAGGAGTATTACAATCTCTAATCAGTTGATCCTCCACAGAACCCTTTTAATAGGATAGTAACTGCATATTAATCTTCCAAGAGCAAGAATGTGCCTATTCAGTGTCATGAACAAGAAAGGAAGATGACTAGAATTCCTCTGCACATCCATACATGTGCACTTCGCTTTGATAGAGATTTCAATCAGATTTACAATGGATGACTGGAAGTAAGGGATGATTGTGTCTGTAACCTCAGTTCTGAATGCTAGATTCTGAGCATGGTTGTGTGTGGTCCCAATAATTTTATTGCTTTAAATGCTTATGCTGTAGACTGGATATACAGAGGTCATATACTCAGAGACTTTAATTCCAGTGAGTAACCCTCATTCATTATTAAACCATGACTATAAATGAAATTCAGGAAATGAGTAAATTTGTACACAAAGTTATCACAATTTTCGTTTTTTAACCAAATAGAAATAATATTTTATTCTAGAAAGGATTATATGCTTTTATAATCTCAGACAACCTTCTCTCTCTTTTCTCTTAAAAACAACCATAGAATGCTGGCAGCTAAGCAACTTAGACTTGTAAAAAAATGTTATGTTTTTTCCTTTCTAGATATGGTCTTAGAAAGGGCTTCCCAAGACACTTTAAAGAATTGGCTATCGCTCAGTTTCTGTCTCTTTCTGCCTATCCTTGTTGGTTCTATCATCATGGTTGTAAAATGGAATGAATTGAGTAGATTCTGCTCAAAGGAGGACTCACAAGCTGATGAGTAAATAATTTATTTGCCTAATGAATTAATTATAAACCTTTGTTTACAGATGTGGGACCTCCCTGGGCAATGGTGGAGGTGATGAGTTCTTGAGCAAGATCATATGAATAGATGGAATGGACAGTCAGTGGTGTGCGTTGCGAACTGTGTGCTTTTAAACTGCTGAGATGGTTGGAGCTAGGCAGTAATGGTCTTGCTATGCTAAAATCTTCTGTTGCACTAGAAAGTACAATAAAAGATCAAATTTATTTCAGAAAGTCAGACTTGTAGCTATATAAAGGGCTTAAAGAAAATTGGCTAGAATTCAGTAATACCTGGGAAAATCACGATGGAGATGGGGAAAATTCAATATTAGAGATACAGCTGTGGCTACAAATCCCAGTGAAAACTAAAAATGCTTGAAAGGCAAGCCTAAGGCCTTGTCTACACGATCACCGTATTGCGCGTTAAAAATTATTACCGCGCGTTAACTAGCACAGTGTACAGACGTGCAACGTTGATGTTGCGTGATAAGCGCCTTGTTGTAGCGCAATCCAACAACCACTCCGACGAGAG
>ML685953.1:0-52223 GCA_007922175.1 Pelusios castaneus | reverse complement strand
CGCCATCTTCCAAAGAGCTATCGCTACACGCTTCTCCACAGTGAGGGATGATCTCATGTTGGTGTCTTTACGTCGCAGGGCAGGGGCCAACTCTGAGCACAGTTCCAGAAATGTTGCTTTCCGCATTCGAAAGTTCTGTACCCACTGCTCGTCATCCCACAGCTGCATAACAATGCGATCCCACCACTCGGTGCTCGTCTCTCGCGACCAGAAACGGCGTTGGACCGTGTGCAGATGGTCGGTGAAGGTGCTGAGCAACGCGGTGCTGTTGCTCTGCATGGCGTCGATCAGCCCCTGCTCCTCTGTGTCATCCTCTGGATGGGAGCTAAGAACGTAATGAGCAACCATCTGAGATGTGTTCAGCATGTGGAGGGCAAGAGTGGAGACCAGAGCAGGATCCATGCTGACGCTGAGTTTGTTTCTTTCCAATGGCGCGCTCTGTGCAAACACTATTGAAAATAGGTGCGAGTTGCTACTGGCAACGCAGAAGACGCTAGGGAAACGCACTGCACCATGGGAAACATCCAGTTTACCCATGCTGCTATGTGCTCCTTTCCTTCATCCCATGATTCCAAGCGCGTACTCAGGGAAAATGGAACGCTGGGATACGTGCCCAGAATTCAGTGCGCTAATGCGCATTACAGCGAGGAATTCTGTGACGGAACAAGGAGCGACGTGTGTACGCGCTACACCGCGATAAACATCACGTGCTTCTTATAGCGCAGTTCAGAAGTTGCGCTATAATCTGATCGTGTAGACAAGGCCTAACTGTAAATGTGAAGAGCAGTATGGGAGGCAAACTGAGGGTATTTAAATTGTATGAAGAAAGAGAGAGATTAGTTTTAGAAAGATGGAGCCAAACTGAGACTTGAGTCTACTAGCATGAGCCCTTATGTCTGTGCCTGTGTTCTGTCTCCAGTCCCATGTAAATAGGCTTGGGAGGATTAGCTGTTCACTGATGTTAGTAAACATCAGCTGTGAAAATGTAAATGTATATAGGTTGATAAATGCTTAGAACACATGTTGCACATCTATGTACATTTATATAGATGAAAATAAACACTGTTATCCATCAGAGTTATAAACAAATAACAGTTTAATTCTGCCAAAGCTACATGTAAATTGTGGGCACAGGGATTTGCACTAATGGACCCTAATGCAGGATCGGATCAAAATCAATATATGGCATTTTCATAACAAATAATTCTGTTCAAAAATTGCACTTTAAATGTTTTTCTGGCCTGTTGGAAAAGAATGCATTTTACAGGAATTCTCTATTCTTCAATAGAATTTGCCTTTAATAGAAAGAAATTCTTTTCAGAATTGTTGGAATTTTAAAGGGGAAGAACTGGAATACACTCTGTAGTTTTGATAGTATGTGAAGAGTTTAATTTATTTTAAATAATCTTATCTCTCATTTTTAAAAATCTAAATCTAGATCAGAAGACTTGAGCCTGTCAGACAAACAAAGGTAAGTTTCAAATATGTAATGCACATGCACTCACACACTCTCACTTCAACATTTACCTTTTATTTATTCTTTGTATTAAATTAGAGTCCCAGGGTCCCAGTCAGGATTAGGTTCTACCTATTGTGTTAGGCACAGTTCAGTAAAGAGGATAAATGCTGACTCTCTTGAGAAGCAGAGGCAGCTTTTGGGGTAGGCGAAGCAGGCAAATGCTTAGGGCCCTGAGCAATAAGGGGTCCCATCACCTGCTTTGCCTACCCCAAAAGCTGCATCTGCCTCCATCTGCAGCAGGAACAGGAGCTGGCCCTGGGGCCATGGGCTGTCCGGGGGCGGGTGGGGCAGAGCTTTGGAGTGGGGAGCCAAAGCCAGCGGTGGAGAGCCAGAGCTGGTGGCAGAGGGGGTGAGGGTCACGGAGATGGAGGCGGGGCTGGTAGCATGGAGCTGGGGCTGGGGGGGGCCTACGAGGGGCCCCACAATGGGCCTTTGCCTAGGTCCCCCGATTGCCTAAGGCCACCACTGTTGAGAAGGTAGATTAGTGCTGTAGTTTCAATACATAAAGGATTATTTTTCAAAATGTTATCTATTAATTATACATTAGGATTAGTCACCCACCAAGATATGCAACAATTGCTGAATACAATAGTAGTTCCGAATAAATTAATTTTGTGCATGCTACAATCCATTGTATCTGCTAAACTGATTTTAAAAAAAGCTGTCAAGAATCTTCATTACTCTACATTGTTTGCAAATGTAAAGTATCTGGAGCTTGAATTTTTGTATTGATTCCTTAAATCATTGATATGCAGCAAATTATGGTCAGTAGGTTTTTCTAAACATCTGTTGTGGAATATCCATAATTATATTTGTATTGGTGAAAAATAGAAACCCCATCATACTATGTTATAGTTGCATAGTTTTTGAAAATATCAAGTTGCATGCAAGTTCATTTTGTTAAACTTAATTTTGCTTCTAGTACATATTAAGAAATGCATAAACATAACAAAGAAATATCAATCCTCTTTTGAAGAGTCTGATCTAGTTCTGTTTAATTTAACTGTTATTGCTGTATGAAGTGATACCTCTATTTTCTCTCCCTTCCTTTTTTCCCACAGTATATAGCTACCGGGAACAAAACAGCCAGCAAGATCTGAAAAATAAAATGGACCAGACAATAAATCTAAGCTATAAAGAGAAGGCTGAGCTCTTCTTAAGGAAGAAAAAATATGGAAGAGATTGTAGCTGCACTGCTGTGTTTTCGAAACCCTTTTGTTTCTGGTGAATAAAATGTAGCTTGTCCAAAAAGTGCGGTGTAGTCAGTGCATTCGGGTAGCTCTAGCGGAGTTCTCCCCACGTGGCTGCACACAGCGGGAGAAAGTGTGATACGAGATAACAGTGCGAGACATGCCCGAATTAGCACCCGGCATCCCAACGCGGATCCCCAGCCCATCACTCCCCACACTGCCCTCCCCCCCATTTCCCCGCTTCCCAACCCCTTCGCTGCCCCCCGCTTCTCACCACCCCCCTACACCGCCCCAGCCCTGCACACTGCTCCCTGTGCGGCATGGAGTGGCGGCGGCGCACCGGAGTGCCCAAGCCGCCCGGCCCGCGAGCGGGGCTGGTCCCAGGCGCGCGCTGCGGGGCCCCGGGAGGCCGTTTCGCCGCCTGACGGTTCCGCTTCCAACCGACAGCCTGCGCCGCCCGCACCGCCATGGGACCCGTCCTGGCGCTGCTCCTGGCCCGCCTCCTCCCCGCGCTGGGTGAGACCCCCGCGCTGCCCCCCCCGAGAGACCCCTCCGTCACCGCCCCCGGGAAACCCCGCTCCGTCACTGCCCCCCCCCGGGAAACCCCCGCTCCGTCACCGCCCCCGGGAAACCCCCCTCCGTCACCGCCCCCGGGAAACCCCCCTCCGTCACCGCCCCCGGGAAACCCCCCTCCGTCACCGCCCCCGGGAAACCCCCCTCTGTCACTGCCCCCGGGAAACCCCCCTCTGTCATCCCGCCCCGAGAGACCCCCCCTGGCTCCGTCACTGCGCCCGCCGCGGGATACGCTTCTCACTGCCCCCCGCCGGGAGCGACTCCCCTCGGGAGGACCCCCGTCACTGTCCCCTAGCGTAGGGACCCTAGGGTGACCAGGGAGCAAGTGTGGAAACGTGAGGCAGTGTGCAGGGTGACCGGCATCTCTCTCAAGACACAGCTCTGGATATCAGAGCGGTTCCTATAAAATGGGGACATCTGATCACCCGACTGCCCCCCCAGGGTGAGTCCCCCTCATGTCCACCCCCCTTCAGAAGAGAGCCCCCTTTCCCTGCACACCCCCGCCAAACACGTGCTCCCCAGGGAGAGACCCCTCCATGCTATCACTGCCTCCCCACAGTACCACCCCCTGGAAGAGATGCCCCCTAATTCATTGCTCCCTTGAGAGAGACTCCCATCATGTCACTGATTCCCATCACTGATACACCCCCCAACAGAGGCTCCCCATCAGGGAGAGATCCCTGCCATGTCACTTCCCCCCTCAACCAGGGAGAGATCCCTGCCATGCACTGACCCTTCCCCCCCCAACACCAGGGAGAGATCCCCCATGTAACTCTCCCTGCCAGGAAGCCATCCTCATCACTGACCCCTCTGGAGAGATGCTCCTATGTCACTGACAGACACTTCCCTCACTGCTCCCTTGTCCCTGCTTCCCTCCTCGCCAAGGAGAAGGTTTCTCTTCCATGCAGAGGCGGCCTTTGGCTATTGGGGGCCCTAGGCGAAGGCCCATTTTGGGGTTCCCTATAGGCAGACCGGGGCCCCCCCTCTGTGGCCCTGTTCCTCCTTCTCCCCCTTGCTGCCCTGCCCCCCCTCCTCCAGCCCCAGTTCCCACCCATGTGGCCCTGGCCCCATAAGCCAGTTCCTCCTCCTGCTGCTGACCAAGGCAGATGGGCCTTTTGGGGTAGAAAAAGCAGGTGATGGGGCCCCTTACTGGTCGGGGCCCTAGGCAAGCGCCTGCTTTGCCTGCCCCAAAAGCCGCCTCTGCCTCCATGCCAGTGCTCCCCCATTCCTAGGGAAAGATACCTCCTGTATATCATTGCCCTGTCTTTCCAGGGAGAGATCCCCCATTTCATTGCAGGGTTTTCAGGCAATTGGCTCCTTCTCTTCTCCAGAAATAGACACTCCCCATGTCATTCTGTGTGGGTGGATGGGGCAAGACTAAAGCTCTCCTGTCTTTCACTGGCTATCTGCACTCCTGGAGACAGACATCTCTAAGTTACTTTGCCCCTCCAGACACATCAACTCTGTCCCCAGGTCTCTGACAGGAGCCTGATGAAGAGGCAGGACGGCGGGGTAAATTAAACAGGGAACTGAGTTCTGTGAGTTTTAGGCCCTGGCTGATTTTGTTCTCTCACCCAACATTCACAATCAAATGTGTCAGGAAAAATCTTTTGTGTGGCATATCTTCACGCATTGTAGAGTGACAGGCTCTGGGGAGGTGATGCTGTATAACTGGGGACAGTGAGACAGGGGCATGATGGGCCAAAGGGGCCTGCAGGAAGTGGAAGAGAGCTAGAAATCAGGTCATTGATAAAGCGGTTTTGCATTGCTGGACACACATTCCAGGAGGGGAGGAAGGTCATTTAGCTCTGTTTCTAGGCTAAGGTGAAGAGGAAAGTTTTAAGCTTACATTTGAAGAAGAAACTTGATTGGATCAGAGAGAAATGTGCCACATAAAGAGGCAGGACAAACAAAAGAGCTTAAAAGCCCCAGTTTGGTGAATAAAAGGAACAGAGTGGAAGCTGAAATTAGGGGAATATTATAGGGTATTTATGGTGGGAATAAGGTGGTTATGGACACAGAGCAGATTGAGAGTCAGTCAAGCATGCCAAACATCTGTAGGGCTGTTTTATACTGAATACAGAAATGGAGAGGAAGCCACTGGTGGTGATTGAAACAGGAGGCTGGATAGGAATGAATAGCTGGGAAGTTAGTGAAGGATGATGTATGATAGGGTTAATAATAAATATAGTTAATGAAGATTTTTTCCTCTCTAGGTTCTCAACGAACATTTCTGCAAATCATGGTTCCATGGTCATTTCCATCAAATCAAAATGGAAATCTGGTACCACTGCTTATAATTAAGAAATTTAATTATTAAAAAATGATGAACTAGAATACAGTAATTTTGCTTAGCTGAAGGAACAAGTGGAATATTATCCCATTATACTAATTGACACTGCACTCTCTCCTGCAATATTGTATTCACTTCTAAGCACTAGTTCCAGAGGGGCAGCTGTGTTAGTCTATTTCAGCAAAACAAACTAGGGCTATGTCTACACTGGCAAGTTAGTTTGAATTAAGGAAGTTTAATTCGAAGTAACTTAAGCCATGGCTACACTAGGCTTTCATTAATTTGAATTAAGGGCTTCCTTAATTGGAACTAATACATTCGAATAGGCTATTCGAACTAAGGGTTAATTCGAACTAGTTAGTTCAAATTAACCAATATGGCCATGTTAGTTTGAACTAATTGTTTAGTTTGAACTAACCGGCCCATTGAACTCAATGCAATTTGCTAATTCGAACTAAGCAAGTGCCATGAATGGCACTTGCTTAGTTCGAACTAAATTTTGCTAGTTCGAATTAAGTTAATTCGAACTAACTAAAATTAGTTCGAATTAGTTAGTTCGAATTAACTAATTCGAACTATCTTTAGTAAGTGTAGACATAGCCTAGGAGTCTAGTGGCACTTTTAAAGACTAACAAATTTATTTATTGCATGAGCTTTTGTGGGAGAAAATCCCACTTCATCAGACTCTTGAAGGTGGAGAAGTACGGATGAATGGGAGGAAAATGAATGCAGGGAAGTGTAAGTCATAGGATCAGGTCAGACTGTTAGAACAAATCAGCGCAGTTGTTTAAATTCAAACAATGAAGAACAGCATATGGGAAGGAGGTGAAGGAAAAAGGAAAGCAAAATTACCTGTTGTAATGGTGAAAAAAAACCCTTAGTCTCAATTTAACCCTAAACTGATGGTGTCAAATCCGGATATGAAATACAATTCTGCACTTTTAAAGATTAACAAATTTATTTATCACATGAGCTTTTGTGGGTAAAATCCCACTTCATCAGACATATGAAATGGAGACTACAGTATGGAAGGCAGTACATAAACGCAGAGAAGGGTAAGTTACAAGGTCAGGTTAGATTTTTTTCAGCAAACCAAGCAAGTTGTTTTGATTCAAACAGTGTAGAACAACAGGTAAGAAGGTTGGCAGGTTAAAAGAAGGGAAAATCAACTTTGGTAATGAGAGAGCCAGCCCAAATCTCTATTCAAACCTAATTTAATGGTGTCAAATTTGCATATGCATGCAATAAATAAATGTGTTAATCTTTAAAAGTACCATAAAACTCCTTGTTTGTTTTACTTTTAAACACCCTTTCTTTGAAAAATGATACAGAAATTGAAGAGTTTTAGAGTTGGGCAACAAAACAATTTGACACATGGAAAAATTTCTGCCTGAGGAGAGATTAGGAGAGTTCAGTTTAGAAAGAAAATGAACAAGAGGGGACATGATGTACAAAATAAGAGCAAGCAAGAACAATTAAATATTCAATGGAAATGAAAGGCAACGTATTTATGACTGCTAAAAGAAAATACTTTTTACACCACACATAAGTAATGCGTGCAACTTCTTGCTACAGCATATCAAGGACAAAGTTTAGCAGCATTCAAAAAAAGGGGACCGATCGGCTAAGTAGCAGCGCTGTAGAAAAGGACCCTGGGGGGTTCTGGTGGATGGGAAGCTGGGTATGAGCCAACAGCGTGCTTGTGTTGCCAAAAAGGCCAATGGCATATTGGGCTGCAACAATAGGAGTGTTGCCAGCAGATCAAGGGATGTGATTATTCCCCTCTATTCAGCACTGGGGAGGCTGCATCTGGAATACTGTGTCCAGTTTTGGGCTCCCCAATACAGAAAGGATGTGGACAAATTAGAAAGAGTCCAGCGGAGGGCAACAAAAACGATTAGGGGGCTGGGGCACATGATTTATAAGGAGAGACTGAAGGAACTAGGCTTATTTAGTCTACAGAAGAGAAGACTGAGGGGGGATTTGATAGCAACCTTCAACTACTTGAAGGGGTGCTCCAAAGGGGAGGGAGCTAGGCTGTTCTCGGTAGTAACAGAGGACAGAACAAGGAGCAATGGTTTCAAGTTACAGCTGGGGAGGTCGAGGTTGGATATTAGGAAAAGCTTTCTCACTAGGAGGGTGGTTGAAGCATTGGAATGGGTTTCCTAGGGCGGTGGTGGAATCTCCGTCTTTGGAGATATATAAGGTCCGGTTAGACAAAACCCTGGCTGGGATGATTTAGTGGGAATGGTCCTGCTTTTAGCAGGGGGTTGGACTAGATGACTTCATGATGTCCCTTCCAGCCCTAAGATTCTATGATTTATATAATTAATTAGTATAACCAGACTTTTATTGGATAACAATTTTGATAAGGGATATAAACCGTCCTTTTTCAGGCTATAATCCTAATCTAACAAAAGGGGGTTAGGAATAAATTTACTTTATGAGCAGTTTATTCCCTAATGGTCTATAATATTTCTTGCACCCGCCTTTGACAAATGTGATACTGGTTATTGCTGTAGGTAGATAATAGATTGGACTACAACTTGTCTGACCCATTATGACTAGTCCTATATAAATAATTTGCACATAATGTCACTTGTTATTTAAAGTTGAGTATATTGATGATTGTATTTAATTATTTTAAAATATTTTTACAGTTACATTTATGATAGCTGTACATCATGATATTAGGGACCTTGGTGGGTTTGTGTTCACTTATATAGTCGTTATAATTATTTGGCTTCCATGAAAATAACTCTCCATGCTGTATCACTTTATTTAGAAATTATATTTCCCCATAAAATATTCCTGGAAATTATACAGTATGCCCTGATATATGATGTTGTCCCCTGTAGTAATTAATAAAGGATTTCATATTGTTTATTGATTATAACTACATATTTTGAATTGTTATATTTTCTCCTCCTCCTTAGCTATGGTTGCTAACAGACAAGGAGTTTTTGAAAGGAACATATGATTCTGTTTACAGCAATCAAAGATTATATCACTCTGCATGGCACAGAGCTTTAGAAGGGTACAACCCAGTATGGTTTGGTAGATGTCAAGGGAGGCCAGTCCTAGGCATATTTTACTGTTGGTTTGTCTATTTCACTTTTAAAAAACACTTGCAGATTACTTCTTCATCAAGCTTTTTAAATTTATACCCATGTATAGTAAATGCAGAATTATTGAGCTTTTTAAAATACTGTGTTAGTAAATCTCTTTTTCTCTATCATTCTGGATACTTTAGGACCAGGTGGCCTATGTTATTACAATAGAAGGGATGCCATATACCCTTCACCTGAAGCAACAGTAAGTGATTGACTCTGTTCCTCACGCTCTGTCTGACTATATGCGTGATCTGTTATGATAAATGTGTCTAATAAATTCCATCAGGTATTGGTTCATTTGTTTTTAACTTCCTGTTGTTTTCCATCTTCCAAAATTATTTTTTGTCTGTAATAGTTGAGACTTACACTTCTCCATCTCTTTGCGTTAGCATGTTATTCTTAGAATTATGCACTGACAATAGATGAATCTAAGATTCTTCAGGAGGAAATACTCTCACAGATCCTTGTATTCTTGAGTTTCAAGATTTTAGCAGAAGATTGAGAAGCTGACTGGCAAAAAGCAAAAGAGATTGGAATCTTCAGAAGGGTTTGTAGCTATGGACCTTGAAGGCTGATCATTACTGTTACCACATCTAACTCAGCAATTTTCCAGTCTGAAATAAACCATAAAAGAGTAAATTATGACTCAGCAAACTGAACTAAAGGGTAGAAAAAAACATTGCAGCATGTTGAAATAAGTGTGAGTGTTCTTTAAATTTTCAGGAATGTACAATATTTATTTTGGAATTTAAACCTTTTATTTTAAATAGAATATTTCTACCCAGTAATTTCAGGGTGTATATGTACAGCCAAGAGGGGTCTTTTCATTCTGAATCCTCACATATTAAGGTAAGATTTATTTACTCTGTCTTGCATGTTTAGCTTTTTCAAAATAGAGTTGCTGTTAGAAATACTCTCTGGGGGGTTTTACTTATATTTTTAAGTATTAAAATGGCTCTCCTGTTGGAATGTATCTTAGACTTTTTTTATTTATTGATGACATTTCACTAGTCCTGGCATGAACATTTTCAATTAAAGATATAAATATCCATTAGAATTACTAAGAGTAAAAATGATCATTTTCTGATTTAGAACTGTATTATATTAACAGTTTTATCAAGAAAGCATCTGTGGTTAAAAGAATCATAACAGAATTTTAGGGTGTGATTTTTTAAAGCTGTTAATATTGACCTAACTCTGCTCTTATTAAAGTTAGTTGAAGTGGAGTTATGTCAAAGTTGTACAAAGTTTTAAACTCACAAAATTAATCCTATAAATGTGAAGATCTCAACTGTACATAAAATTTTAAAAATGTAAAATATGGGTTTCATACAATCCTGAGCATATCAATATAGTTATTAGCTAATTGTCCATAATCTTTCTCTCCAGATCCCCAAAGCAGGATTTGATTTGGAGTTAATGGTGGTGGCAAATGCTAGTTTCTGAAGAGTGACGCACCATAAGCTTTACTCTGAATATTATCAACAGACTAATAGCACTCTCTCAGAGTACTTAATCACAGTATTGGAGAGGACGGATGGTACAATGATTAGGGGTCTAGTCTAGTGCTGTCTCACCACAAACTTTCTCTATGGCCTTGAACAGGTTACTTAGCCTTTCTGTGCCTCAGTAGTTCATCTGTAAAATGAAGATAATAGAATTTCCTTATCTCATATGAGTGTTGTGAAGATAAATAAATTGAGGTGGTCAGATACTTTGGTGATGGAGACAATATAAGTACCTAAAATAAATAGTTAGTTAGTTAGTCTCCAAAGAGTGCAGTAGCCCGTGGGCCTCCCCCACTGGTGGGCACCTCCTCACTGAGGCCCCGCCCTCCTCCGCCTGGGGCCCTGGCCGTCTGTGGGTGGGCCAGCACTGGGGGAGCCTTGGGGCCAGAGGCCAGCCCCGGCCTGGCTGGTCAGCTCCCAGGGGTGCAGGCTGACTGATGCGCACGGTACAGCTTCTGGTATGGCCTTCAGCCTCCGGGCTGCACGCCAGCTGGCTCTGCCCCTGGAGCAGAGCGACCAGTCGTGCTGGCCTGCCTTATCCCTGGGGGCAGATAGGCTGGCCCAGGGGCAGGACGGGAGCGCAGAGCTTGGCCTCTGGCCCAGGGTGGTCCCCCTCTCCCCCCCCCGAGTGCCAGCAGGGCGGAGGGCCCCCACATCATGGTGGGCCCCTGGGCATGGGCTCCATAGTCTCATTCGGTGATCTGCCATTGAGTGAAGTTCTGTAGAGGGGCTACAAAGACAGAGAAAAATGGATCATTTGGAGTTTTTCCAGTTCATTCATTTCTACTCATGTGTACAGGCTGTGATCCTCTTCTTCCCATATATTTTGAATCTTTCTATGGGCAGCATGTCCTTTAACATTAAAGGCTATGTCTACACATGTTAATTTAAGTCGACTTAGCTTAGTCAACTTAGTATGTCCCCACTCAAAAATTAAGTTGACTTAAAGGGTACCCTGCCAAATCGACTTAGAGCATCCACACTGGACGCCTAAGTGGACTTGTAGAGGCTAGGTGGACCTGGGACAGGTCCACGGTGGCAGGGGGGCACCCTTGCCAAGTGCCAAGGGGCTCAGCATTTGCCCCATTGTACCTGGGTGCAATGGGGCTGAGCCTGACAGGAACACTGGCAAGGCAGAGGAACAGGGTGGGCAGGGCTATGTCCTGCCCTGTGGGGGGGCACACCAGGCTCTGCCTGTGCCAGCCACCCTGGCAGGGAGGGCAGTGGGGGAGCCCTGAAGCCCTTTAAGTTGACTTAAAGTCGACTTAGGGCTACTCTGCATCCACACTGGCTAAGTCGACTTAATAAAGTTGACTTAGCCAGCAAAGTCGAATAAAAATGAGGTTTAATAAAGTCGACTTTATTTTTCCTTAAATCGACATAAGCTGTTGCTTAAGTCGACTTAAGGAAAATGTAGTATGGATGCAGATTAAATTAAGTCGACTTAAACAAGTTTAAGTCGACTTAATTTGTAAGTGTAGACACACCCAGAGTGACAACACAACCTAAATTATTACAGATATGTACTGCCTCAACATTTCAATTCTGAAATGATTTCCTGCTGTTGGGTGGTGAACTTCCATTACTGATAAAGTAAACCATTAATTTTTCTTTAATTATTTTTTCTAGCGTGATTGTTTCTACACAGGGTATATTGCTGGTTTTCCAGATTCACTTGTGACACTCAGCACCTGTTCTGGACTTAGGTAATGGTATCTCCTTTATTTAAATACAGAAATTAAATAATTCAGAAACTTCTTTAGCATTTACAGTATCTATTGCCTTTCAGACTCACTGTAGTTTCATTCATTTATTAGAGCTTCATGTAATTTTGGCTTTTTTAGAGGGATACTGCAGGTAAAGAATATCAGCTATGGGATTGAACCTTTGGACTCTACACCTGGATTTCAGCATTTAGTTTATCAAATCTGGAATGAAGACTTAGAGAATCGACTTTTTGTGGGAAATGATTCTGTTATATGGAGTGAAGGGATGACACGAAAGCTGGATACAGAAATAAAAGTGAGTGCTGTTTGGTTTATTTGTTTGGTAAGAAATTCTTTAATATGTTTGTATCTGGCCTACTTTAAAATTATTATACTAAGTATTCTGACCCTAATTCTTTTCTTGGTTACACATGTACATCCTCACTGAAGTTTGTGGGGTTGTGTGGGCATTCCTAAAGTCAGAATTTCTCCCTTTTTGTTTAATCTGAAAGAAAAGGCAAAGCTCTTACACTGTGGTGATTTTGGTTTATTCAGTATGTCTGAAACTTAGACACTGGGCAGCTCAGCTATGGTAAGAAAAATCTTTTACCTCTTCTGAGTGGGTATTGTGATAACACACATTACCTTCCTGGGCTGAGGATTGAAGAGCAAGGCCGCTACATGGCAAGTAGAAGCCATTATTTTATTAGGAAAGAGTGTAGCTGGGAGCAGTGATTGTTAGATGCTTGTGGGAATGTGATCAAGTGCATTGAGCTGGTTTGAAAGACCATGATGTCCTATGTTACCATAGATATAATATTAGTAAGGGGGTTATTCCCATCTGAATGGGCAGGGTTTTAGGCACAAAGCCCAATAACAGTGGGGACAGGACAGCTGAGGCCTCCTGTATTGGACTGGGAGTAACACCCCTAAATCTGCTCAGTGGATCCTTACTCTAATTTTCAACACTAGATATAGCTCTGGGCACCTGAAAACTAGTAGTTCAATATTTAAATTGTGAGTCTAAGGTCTGGTCTATACTGCCATGCTGGGTTGATGGGAGATACACAATCTACATAGAATGAGTACTGTACAACTGTATCTCCCATTGACTTACTTACCCTCCTTGACTGCGGAGTCTTCACTGGGCTGCACTGATGGGAAATGCTTAATGTTCAACGAAGCATTACTCTTTTCTGGGCAGTGGAGTTACTGCATCGAACAGAGAGCACTTTGGGGATCAGTTGAGCGGGTCTCCACTGGCTGCTCAATCTATCCCTCTGTGTTGATCCGTGGAGATCAACGCAGGGATTTCAGTGTAGAAAAGCCCTAAGTTATACACACAGTACATATATAGAGTGTCTACTTTTGTTATTTTTGGATCTCTGTCTCCTACTTTCTCTACTTAATATCAATGTCCCTGTACAACTGGGTAGGTCAGGGGAAGAGTTTTCAGCCATAACCTCGACAGAGAACAATATTGCTTTGTCACATCAGAGTTTATGTATTAATCCAATTTACTAGGTCAAATTAGGAATGAAAGTGAGAAATTAAATGATGCTGGTGACAGTGACTTGACAGTGCATTGTGTATGGCAGGATACCGGTTCTATTCAACATCTTCATTAGTGATCTTGATGATGGAATAGACTGCACGCTTAGTAAGTTTGCAGATGACACCAAGTTGGGGGGAATGGTAGATACTCTGGAGGGCAGGGACAGGGTCCAGGGAGACTTGGACAAATTGGAACACTGGGGCGAAAGAAACCTCATGAGGTTCAACAAAGACAAGTGCAAAGTCCTGCACTTAGGATGGAAAAATCGCATGCACTGCTACAGGCTGGGGACCGATCGGCTAAGTAGCAGCGCTGTAGAAAAGGACCTGGGGGTTATGGTGGACAGGAAGATGAATATGACCCAACAGTGTGCCCTTGTTGCCAAAAAGGCCAATGGCATATTAGGCTGCATCAGTAGGAGTATTGCCAGCAGATCGAGGGATGTGATAATTCCCCTCTATTCGACACTGGTCAGGCCGCATCTGGAAGAGTGTGTCCAGTTTTGGGCTCCCCACTACAGAAAGGATGTGGACAAATTAGAAAGAGTCCAGCGGAGGGCAACAAAAATGATTAGGGGGCTGGGGCACATGACTTATGAGGAGAGACTGAAGGAACTAGGCTTATTTAGTCTACAGAAGAGAAGACTGAGGGGGGATTTGATAGCAACCTTCAACTACTTGAAGGGTTGCTCCAAAGAGGAGAGAGCTAGGCTGTTCTCGAGGGTAACAGAGGACAGAACAAGGAGCAATGGTTTCAAATTACAGCTGGGGAGGTCAAGGTTGGATATTAGGAAAAACTTTCTCACTAGGAGGGTGGTGAAGCTTTGGAATGGGCTACCTAGGGAGGTGGTAGAATCTCCATCTTTGGAGATTTTTAAGGCTCGGTTAGACAAAACCCTGGCTGGGGTGATTTAGGGGGAGTGGTCCTGCTTTTTAGCAGGGGGTTGGACTAGATGACCTCGTGAGGTCCCTTCCAACCCTATGATTCTATGATTCTATGATTCTATACTTGTCCCACCAGAGTTGTGGTAGCATTCAATGAACAAAGTAGGGCCTAGGCCAGGTGGGATTTGTGGATTCCGTACAGATGTTTAGTGTTTAAAGCCTTGACTTCACATAGTGTTTCATTGGGCGTGGAATACCAGTTCAAATAATCTTTGACTCAATAAATTTGGCACCAAAATGTTAGATTTTTCAATTTTCTAGAATCTGGAATGTGCTGGTCTGAACCAGCTGTACATATTGCTTCTACACCTTTGGTTCAGAAGTTTTGCTAATAGTGAAGAATGAATGTTATTATCAAAAGAATTCTCAGCTGGGAAGGCATTTATTAATTTATTTTTTCCATTATTATTCTCTTTTTAAAAAATCCTGGTAACTAAGTGAAGTCCAGTTCTCTTGATGATTTTAGAATCTTATAGATTCCTTAATTTCTGAGTTCTCAGAAATCGAATGTTGTTTCCACAGATCAATTTAATTGTTTTGAATTGCACTAATTAAACTTGGGCACTAGCTGTGTCTTGTTTTGTGACTTCTGCTCTCTGTGTTTCATTCACATTGCTAGTAATGAGCACACGAAGTATAATATAGAAGTAATTCCTTAATATACTCTTTTCCTTAAGTCAAAACAAAGTTTCATGAGGTACGCCAGATATCTGGAAATGCATGTGATTTTGGACAAGGCTCTGGTAAGTCTAAACTAAATAATACTTAATATTTTCTTGGGGTTTTCTTGTAAATTTTATGGGAAAATCTGACTCCAACTGTAGAAATGTCCTCTCTGTCTTTACAGCATATAGTAGTACCATGCACACTTTACAAAATTTATAAGTGACTTCTTCCTTAACCCCAGTGATGTCGGAATCCTGTTGATTAATTCTATGGCAGATTAAAAAAACTGATGCATATTTATGACTGTCCAGACGTCACATTCCAAGGTTGTCCCCTTGAGGTGAGAGCAGGCACCTTGCACAAACTTCTGGTTGTGCCTTTCAGTGGCTGCGTCTACACTGGTAAATTAAGTCGACTTAAGCTTGCTTAAGTCGACTTAATTTACCCTGCGTCTACACTACACTTTCATTAAGTCGACTTAAGCAGCTTGCTTAAGTCGACTTAAGGAAAATAAAGTTGACTTAATGAAAATTAAGTCGACTTTATAACACCTTCTTTGGGTTAGACCTAAGGCTTAAGTCGACTCCCTAGAGTCGACTTAAGCCAGTGTAGATGTGGGATAGCCCTAAGTCGACTTAGGGCTACCCCAGAGCTACACCAATGCCCTCGCAGCCGGGGGGGGCACAGGGAGACCCTGGCATGCCCCCCCCACAGGGCAGGGCAGAGCCCTGCCCACCCTGCCCCTATGCCCTGCCAGGGTCCCTGAACCCCTTTGCCCCATTGTACCTAGGTACAATGGGGCAAAGGCTAAGCTCCCTGGCATTGGGCAAGAGGTACCCCCCCCCTGCCCCTATGGACCTCCCCTAGGTCCCTCTAAGCTCTAGAAGTCGACCTAGGCATCCAGTATGGATGCTCTAGGTCGACTTTTAAAGTTCCCCTTTAAGTCGACTTTATTTTTAAGTATAGACGCACTAAGTCGACTTAACTAAGTTGCACTTAAAGTTGACTTAGTTACGTCGACTTAGTTAAAGTCGACTTAAATTAACAAGTGTAGACATAGCCAGTGAGTCCATCCCCTTTCAGGGAATATAAAAAACAATCCAAACAAAAGGAAAATACTTCTCTGTCCCTTTTCTTTGTAGAAGAGAGAGGTAAACTTTATCTCAGACCCTGTAGGCAGTCTTAGTTCTGGGTCCTCAGTGTGAGTGAAGGTTGGGACTTATCGTGGAGGGATTTCAACAAAGAATGTTAGTCCAACCTGTATCCTTTCTCAGAGGACTTGGGTTACGTAGTTATTGTTTTCAAGCTGTGGGTCAATAATGCCATAGGGCCTCCCTTCTGGGAGCCGGAGCCAGAGCCAGGGCCTGTTTGTTTCTGAGTCCACTGCACTTGCTCTGAGTTCCTCTCTTTTAAGGGCTTGTCTTCAGGTGCAGTAGGATTGTGACCACAGGAGTTTCTTAACTTTTGCCTGGCTGCCGGCTGGGAGTGTGTGTGTCATTTTCCCCACCACAATGCCACAATATTTTTATCCCCGGCAACAAACATTTAATGTAGCCTTCATCAATCTTTCAGAATGCTTGAGTGGGTTGGAAAGCATGTGGAAATGGATAATCCAGTTATTATAGTGTACTTGGATTTTCAGAAAGCCTTTGACGAGGACCCTCACCAAAGTCTCTTAAGTAAAGTAGACAGTCTTGGAATAAGAGGGAAAGTCCTCTGATGGATCAGTAACTGGTTAAAAGATAGCAAACAGTGGGTAGGAATGACTGGTCAGTTTTCATAGTGGAGAGAGGTAAATAATGTGCTCTCACGAGGACCTGTGCTGGGAACAGTGCTATTCAGCATATTTATAAATGTTCTGGAAAAAGAGGTAAACCACAAGGTAGCAAAGTTTGCAGAGAATACAACATTACTCAAGATAGTTAAGTCCAACGCTGACTGTGAAGACTTACAAATGAATCTCACAAAACTAGAGTGCTGGGTAACAAAATGGCAGATGAAATTAAATGTCAATATATACAAAGTAATGTGCTTTAGAAGACCTAATCCAAACTACACATGCAAAATGATTGCATCTAACTACATTAGCTGTTAACACTCAAGAAAAAGATCTTGGAGTCGTTGTGGATAGTTTTCTGATAATGTCTGCCCAATGTGCAGCAGCAGTCGTAAAAGCTAATAGAATGTTAGGAACCATAAAAGAAAGATAGGAAATATCATAACGCCACTGTATAAATCCATGATACATCCACACTTTAAATATTGTGTGCAGTTATGGTCACCCTGTCTCAAAAAAGATATATTAGAATTGGAAAAAGTACAGAGAAAGGCAACAAAGATTATTATGGGGAGGTTCCATGTAATCAAGTTCCCAAGGGGTAGCTGTGTTAGTCTATTGCAGAAAAACAGAGTGCTGTGGCACTTTTAAAGACTAAGGCTATGTCTACACTTGCACTTTTAAGTCGACTTTAACTAAGTTGACTTAACTAAGTCGACGTTAAGTCGACTTAGTTAAGTCAACTTAGTGTGTCTAACACTTAAAATTAAAGTCGACTTAAAGGGGAACTTACAAAGTCGACCTACAGCGTCCACACTGGATGCTCTAGGTCGAATTTGTGGGGCTAGGGGGACCTTGGGCAGGTCCACGGTGGCGGGGGGGGGCACCCCCTGTGTACAATGGGGCAAAGGGGTACAGGGACCCTGGCAAGGCAGAGCCCTGTGTGTGATGCTGTCTGGATTTAGGGAAGCATTTATGATATTATTTTCTATGGATATCTCATAAATGCTATAATCCATAGGAACTATGTCATGTTTGGTATCAATAGAAAGGTAGTTATTTGCTGGAAATGATTATATAATTTATGTCTAGGAATTCTATTTCGATTAGAAGTTAAGAATTTGATGTTATATCCATACTTTAACTTGTGTCCTTCTGGACAAATGCCTTAGACGGAAGGGTGTGAACAACCATTGTCTCCTTAATGTAAAGGAATTTGCCAGGTGATATGGTCCTACCGAGTATCCTGATGAGCCATTAAGGAGACAATGGTTGTTCACACCCTCCCATCTAAGGAATTTGTCCAGAAGGACACAAGTTAAAGTATGAATATAACATCAAATTCCTAACTTCTAATCGAAATAGAATTCCTAGACATAAACTATATAATCATTCCCAGCAAATGACTACCTTTCTATTGATACCAAACATGACATAGTTCCTATGGATTATAGAGCATTTATGAGATATCCATAGAAAATAATATCATAAATCCTTCCCTAAATCCAGACAGTGTCACACCGTGCCCACATTCCCTGCCCTTTGGGGGGCATGCCAGGCTCCCCCTGTGCCCCCCCCCCAGCAGGGAGGGCATTGGTGTAGTCCTGGGGTAGCCCTAAGTCGACTTAGGGCTACCCCAGGGCTACACTGACTTAATTCGACTTTAGAAAGTCGAATTAAGCCTTAGCTCGAGTAAAAAACAGGTTTCATTAAGTCGACTTAAGCAAGCTGCTTAAGTCGACTTAAGCAAAAGAGTAATGAGGACGCAGGGCCAATTAAGTCGACTTAAGCCAAGCTTAAGTCGACTTAATTTGCCAGTGTAGACGCAGCCTATCAGATTTATTTATCGCATGAGCTTTCGTGGGAGAAAATCCCACTTCGTCAGATGCTTTGAAGAAAGCGTCTTCAAAGCATCTGATGAAGTGGGATTTCTTCAAAGCATCTGACGAAATGGGATTTTCTCCCACGAAAGCTCATGTGACAAATAAATCTGTTAATCTTTAAATGTGCCACAGGACTCTGTTTATTAGGGGTATGGAACAGCTTCCATATGAGGAGAACATAGGAATTCCATACTGGGTCAGACCAATTGTCCATCGAGCCCATCCTGTCTTCTTGTCTTCCAACTGTGGCCAGGTACTTCAGAGGGAATGAAAGAAACAGGTAGTCATCAAGTGATCCTTCCTGTCAGGCATTCCTGGCTTCTGACAAACAGCAATCCCTGTCTATCCTGGCTACTGGGACTCTTCAGGTTGGAAAAGAAACTACTGAGGGGAGATATGTTATAGCTCTATAAAATCAACAGACGAAGTGGGATTTTCTCCCACGAAAGCTCATGCGATTAATAAATCTGTTAGTCTTTAAAAGTGCCACAAGACTCTGTTGTCTTTCTACAATAGACTAACACGGCTACCCCTTTGGAATTTGACTCTATAAAATCGTGAATGATGTGGAGAAAGTGAATAAAGAAATGTTGTTTACCCCATTCACATAACACAAGAACAAGATGTCACCCAAAACAATAGGAAGCCTGTTTAAAACAAATATTAGGAAGTGCTTCATACAATGCACAATCAGTCTGGGGAACTCAGTGTGAGGGGTGTTGAGAAGGCCAAAAGTATAGCTTGTTCAATAAGGAATTAGATATGTTCCTGGAGGATAGGTGCATCAATAGCATTAGCCAAGTTGGTCAGGGATGCAACCCTTTGCTCTGGATGGCCCTAAATCTCTAACTGCTGGAAGCTGGGACTGGACTACAGGAGATGGATCACTTGATAAATTGCCCTGTTCTGTTCATTTCTTCTGAAGTATCTGGCACTGGTCACTGTTATATTACAGGATACTGGGCTAGATGACCCATTGGTCTGACTGAGCATGGTCATTCTTACATTCTTATGATGGCTGCTATGCCATTCTACTAGGAGAAGGTGGGAGGATATATTATTACAGGAAGAAAGAGAGACAACTGAAGTTTCTCTGAGGTATGACTGAGAATATTTTAAGGCAGGGACCACAATCTGGAAATGGCATAAATAGAAAGAACTCATCTGAATGCTGCATCAGTTCCCAAGGGAAATGTTACATGCAGGGAAATGTTGCACTGCAATGATGTAATGTTGTAATCTAAAAAAGTTGTGTTATTTTTTCAGTATGACTATATGGGTTCAGACAAGGATGTTGTAACAGAGAAAATAGTCCAGCTTATTGGCTTTGTCAATAGTGTAAGTTACTGTCTTTTTCTGTTCAATATGGGAAATGTGGATGTTTTGATTTATTTTGGTGATAGATATAGTCTAGCAGTTACAGTGGGGGGCTGGGATTAGGACTCCTGGGTTCTATTCCCGATTCTGCCACTGACATGCTGTGTGACTTTGCTTTATCATCTCACATTTCTATGTTCTTTTCTTCTGTCAATTGAATATAATAATTAACAGTGCCCTACATTATAGTGGTTATGTCAGATTTGAGAACCCTGAATGAAAAATGCAGTAGGAGAAGAAAATATTATTACCAAATGAAGTCTAGGTACTTTATAGATACTATTCTCTGTGGGTGATTATTTAAGATCAGTTTTCACCCTCAGGATAGTCAGTCTGTAGCAGCTGGATTAAAAAACATTTTATCTTTCTTACCACTTGGGTTAGATCATTCACCTCTGAGTGACTTCAGTGACCTCAGGTACTCTCAGCCATCTGAAAGTAAAGGGACTTGCAGTGTCCCCCCTTTTTCATTGTAACTCTGTTCTGACCACCTTCATAGTGGGCACTTGCTTTTGCTGTTATGGTATCTGTGAAATGTTTTCTGTCTTAAGTCTCCCAAGCTTATCTTTGATTGTGTTTACAGTATTGGTAGAGTGATGATCCTCAATCTTGGCACTGGGATCCCCCAAATGTGCAATTTTCCAAAGTTGGCTTTTATCTTGGGTTAGCAATGCACTTTAAAATATGTAGGTTGACTTGGGGTTGAACTCAGGCTGCTAACCTGAGTTAAAAGCCGAATTGCTGCGTCTGCATGAATATTTTAACCTGAGTTAAGAATGCCCCCATGTTGGTCCCAGGTTATTAGAAAGACATGGGTGGGTGAGGTACTATCCTTTACTGAACCAACTGCTGATGGTGAGAGAGACAAGCTCTTGAGCTTACAGAGCTCTATTTAAGCTCAAAAGCTTGTTTCTCTCACCAGCAGGAGCTAGTCCAATAAAATACTAACTTACTCACCATTTCTCTCTAATAAAAAGAACTGACAGTTATGATGCACTAATCGAGAATTTATTTTGATTGACTAGGTTGAAAAGGACTCATATGGGCTAAGATGTTGGATCAAACATCTTTCAGTACTGTGTGTATTCTTTAACAGAGGTTACAACATGTTATTATGGGGACATCTCTGACCCTACACTGTGTAACAGTCCAACTTATACTTTGTTACATTGGTCCCTTATAGTCACTGCTGGTAGATCTTAGTACTACAGTGCATATAATGTAATTGAACTTGTATGTCCTCTGTTACATTTTCAGATGTTTACTCCTCTTAATATGACAATCGTGCTGTCTTCATTAGAGTTCTGGGCAGATAGTAACAAAATTCCTACAACAGGGGAAGCTGATGAGTTATTACGAAGTTTTTTACAGTGGAAAAATATCCATCTTATTCTACGGCCACATGACATAGCATATTTATTTGTGTAAGAAGAACATAACTTTATTATTAAAGAATATGCACTAGAAATCTTTTCGACTGTCTTTGCTTTTAGAAAGAATATATTTATGATCAAGAGTCTATTTTTGTGCTTTAGTTACAGGGACCAGCCAAATTATGTAGGGGCATCCTTTGCAGGAAATCTGTGTCTGAGAAACTATTCCGGAGGGGTTGCTCTGGTATGATATGTGAATCTGCTTACCTGTATAGTTAATATACTGTATCAGTTATTTACAGTTCTGATCTTCACCTGTATGGGTGACTCTTGCACCCATCTCTACATTAAAGAAGAATCCACTGGCAACAGAATTGGTTCAGCTCTGCTGTGCAGGGGAAGGCAGAATTTAGCAGGGCCATGAGAGGAGGAGCCCTGTCACTGTCACACATGCAGGGGAGTCCACTGATCGTTGGCTCTGAGCAGAGGCTTCTAAACAGCATCACAGATTATTTGAGCCGTTGCCACTCCACAGCATTAGATGGAAAGGTTCTTGCCTTTGCACTTCTGGTCTCCACTCATCATGTCTACTTAGAGCAGGCATTGCACAGATGAGTCAGCCTCCAGTTCAGTGAATAAGTACATTAATGAGTGTTTGAATTCAGGATTACACATGTTCTTTGTAACTTCCTTCTAGTCCTTGAAGGGGACAAAGCTCTTGCATTACAATGGAGTATTCATTCAATTCATATACTTTGTCCAATACAAATATCTTTGTATGCTTTGTATGATACAAAAAAAAATTTAGAGTTTTATCATCGTTTATTTCCACAATTGAATGAACTTTTAATACTTTCTTTCTTATTATGTTAGTATCAAAGAACAATAACTTTGGAGACATTTTCAGTCATCATTGCACAGATGCTAGGGCTTAGTCTGGGCATGGCATATGACGATTCCAGGGACTGTCAGTGTTCAGGATCAACCTGCATAATGCACGCCAAAGCAGTGTAAGTTTTTAAAAATTATTGTGTATTCATTTGGCTCAGATAGCATTATATTATTTATTATATTTAGAACAATTTTAATATTCATGTAAGTTTTATCATACTAAAAAATGCTACATTAGGATGTATGTGGTCTTTTGTACCTATATATCACTTTGTGTGTGTAGGGGAGGTATGTTTCCATATAAACAAACTATACCAACACAAATGTCATCAGCTGGCAATCTCTGCAGAGAGCCAAGAGACTGACTTATTTTCTCATCCCAGAGATGGTCCCACAAGGTTTAAAGCAGATTAGTGACATAGTGCCGAAAAATTTGCACTGTTGCTCCTTGTCAGGTGCATAAACAGAGTACTTCAGTCTAGGGCTGCCTGTCAGTCTGATACTTGCCATAAACACTAAGTTGACTTAAAAATCTAAAATAAATAAATAGTAGTTTCAGAGACTAGCAGTTATGGGAAATATTTCTTTTTTCACTGAAGTACAAAATCTCTCTCCCACCCTCATCTTTTAATCCCTATTTCTCTGTCTAAGCATTTGCTGGTAGCAGTGTGGCTGACTGTTAATTTTTATGTTCCTACTGAACTACAATCTTGATATTAAACACACTAATTCATTATGGGCCACTGATTAAAGCAAAAATCCTAACATGGACGGACCTTCAGAAATCATCAGGTGTTATCAAATTTCACATATTCAGTCACTCTTTCTTTAAAACAAGTCCATACTTCTCTATTTTCTCTGCCAATTTATTTTCTTAAGTTTACGGCTGTTTGCTGTATACAGATATTTACTTACCATAGGCCCAATAATGCAAACACTTAAGCATGTAAGTAACTTTACCCACATTATTGTCTATTAAGTAAAATTACTCAAGGGAGTAAATGTTTGTAACGTTAGCATATATTATAATAGCTCATTAAAATAGAATTTGCCGAGAGTTCCATTTTCTTGTGAGATGCTGTATTGTCAAGGATGAAGAGAGTAGGGAAAGGGAGGATAATTGTACCATTCCCATAAGCTCAGGGCCTCCACAAAGTGATTGTCACTGGAATATCTGGGTCTGAGGTGAAATGGGCGGGGACCAAACGTGTTATACCAGGGCTCCAGATTTTTCTCAGTGGGCTTGTATGTTGTGATATACTCATTTCAGTGAAAACTGATGATGCCAGAAAAGAAAAAAATTGATATTTATTTCATAGGTCTCTAAATAGTTATCAATTTTAAAAGTTTACAAAAATTATATTTGTTTCTTTATTGAGGCACAAATGCTGGGTTTGAGGCCTCTAGTTGGAAGATATTATGGTAATTGAGGTTGCCAATTCTGTTAATTTATTTTAGCCAAGAAGCATGTTGAAGGCAAGTGAATGAACTTAAGATGCCAAGTTAATAGTCACATTCACCCACAAGGCAGACAATTGTCACATATAGAAAAATATCCTTAGTTTTGCAACCAAGGTCATTTTTGCTTTATTAGAGCATTTCGGTGAAAGAATATACGTTTTAGAAAGCATGGAGAATATTTTAAGAGTAACAATATACTTTATGTTTTAGACGTTCCAGTGGCACAAAGACTTTTAGTAGCTGCAGTATAGCAGACTTTCAAAGTTTCATTGCAAATGGAGAAGGAGAATGCCTTTCGAACAAACCGCATTTGAATGCATCTTATAGGGCTCCCGTCTGTGGCAACAAAATAGTAGAGGAGGGAGAGGACTGTGACTGTGGCACAAGAAAGGTTAGGAAATAAATCCTTGACATTGAATATGATTAAATCATTCACAGTTCTATGCCTGGAGACTGAAGAGACCAATAAAAAAAAAGACATACTTTTTGAGTTCAAGAGGTGCTCACAAGATGTTTCAAAGAAAGGCCAGCTAGAGCCCTTTCGAAAAACCATTCAACATTTGAATGCTATGGAGGTGCTTGTTCTCAACTTCACAGTCAGGGTTGTGTTCTGAAATGGGCTTTAAAATGGAACATACATTTCTGTTTTTCTCTAAATGTAGATAGATGTTCAGTGTGAAATTTCCCTTTGAATTTCAAATGTAGTTTGATTTGATTTCTTTTCATAAATTTATAATAGGAAGCATTTGAAATTGGACTGCCATTGAAATTTGTCTATAGCATTCTGATTTTCTAGTTAAGTGATATCTTAAAAACTGAAACTTGAAAAAAGCTCCTGCTACAGCTAGTTTAAAAAATGTCATGTTAGCAGTCATCTGCTTTAACTGACAGTTTATTCACCAACAGGTAGCTGACAGATAAAATCTCCATTTGAAACTTCACTTTCATGCCATTTTTTATCCCATAATTCAGTATATTTTATGTGCAGCTACTGAGTGATAAAAGCTGTGGAAAAGCTCCAGGAACGCTCCTACAAGTGTACATCACCTCTTCACTCAGCTTTCTCCTAAGGGTCGGCAACCTTTGGCGACCTTTATGTTGGCCCCTCCTCCCAACCCTCAGCCAATTGCCCGCCCCTCTCACCTCCCCGTGCTAAAAAATAAGTGGCCACCTCCTGAAAATTCAGTGGCAGCCATGACTGGAGAGGGTGGGTGGGGTTGTGGGTGTTCCTAGGCATGCCACCAAAAGAAGCCACCTGAAGCAACTCCTCTCCATGGTGTGCCTGGGGACACCGCGGAAAGAAGCCCATCAGAGGAGCTCCTCTCCACAGCATGCCATACCATGGACGCCCTCCTCAGCCATCTCCAAAAGGAGTTGCTCTGGGTGACTTCTTTCTGCGGCGTGCCTGGGGATAGAGCCCTGCGTTGATACAAATATGTGGATCCGTATCCAATCTGCAGCTGCAAGAAATGGTCTGCGGATATCCGCATTGTATCCACGGATGCAGATATAATGCGGATATCTGCGGATATCCACATATTTGCAGGGCTCCAGCCCTGCACAGATAAAAATATGTGGATCCATATCCAATCTGCATCTGCAAGAAATGGTCTGCGGATATCTGCATTGTATCCGCGGATATAATGCTGATATCCGTGGATTTGCAGGGTTCTACCTGGGGACCCATCCCCAGGCACAGTGCAAAGAGGAGCCACTCTGGGTGGCTTCTTCGGTGGCAGGACCACCTTGGCAGTGTCACAGAGGGTGCCACATGCCACTTCAAATGGAACAGTGGCACCCATGCTGGGAGTTGCTGACCCCAGTCAGAGGCAAATGTCAATCTCAGTGGATTTATAGGACACTGTGTACTTTGTGTCCAATCCAAAGAAGCACTTAAGTAGGTGCTTAACTTTAAACATATGAAAAAGTCTATGGCTATGTCTACACTTGCAAGTTAGTTCGAATTAGGGAAGCTTAATTCGAACTAACTTAAGCCTTGGCCACACTAGGCTTTCATTAGTTCGAATTAAGGGCTTCCTTAATTCAAACTAATAAATTCGATTGCTTAGTTCGAATTAATGGTTGATTTGATTAGTTAATTTGAACTAAGTCAAATGTGGCCATATTAGTTCGAACTAACGGCTTAGTTTGAACTATCGGCAGATTGACCTTCCTGCAACTGACTAATTCGAACTAAGCAAGTGCCCTGCATGGCCATGGCTAGTTTGGACTAGTATTCTAGTGGGGCCATGCTAGTTTGAATTAAGTTAATTCCAACTAACTAAAATTAGTTTGAATTAGTTAGTTCGAATTAACTAATTCAAACTAGCTTTTGTAAGTGTAGACATAGCCTATGAGACTGCTCATGTAATTAAAGACAAACAGTTGCTTAAGTATTCTGATGGCTCAGAACAGAGAGTTCACGATAAAGCCCCATAAAAATCTTAGAAAATGAATATTACAAAAAAATTCACTGTGAAAAAAGTTAAGAATGCTACATGCCTGCTTTCCATTGTGCTCTTCACCAATCTACTCCCTCTCAACAAAACATTCGTCCGTCCACCATGCATACCCTCATACTACCAAAACTAGTATACACCAGAGACTCTCTACAACAATATTATCTGCCCCTTCTGAAGATGATAGCTTTCCATTACCTCCATTATTAATCTGCTCCTTCCAAACACAGAAATATACTACATTAGACATTCACCACTAATTGCATTGGGCTGGGGAAGTTTGGTAGAAGGATATGCACAAAAGAGGAGGTTGAGGTGGCAGAGTTAAGGTTGTGGTCCATGATCTGTGGTGCAGTGGTTCTCAACCTTTTGCAGGTCGCGACACAGTTGTTGGCATATCACAACTATACAGGACACACCAGCCCACCCACCCAGGCCAAATCCAGCCATCTCCCTGGCTCTCCGCAACACACGTACCACTGTGTAGGGACACAATAATGTGTCCCTACACAGTGGTTGAGAACCGCTGCTGCGGTGTATGGCAGCTGTGATAAAATATTGCCAGTGGGTAGAAGAGTAAAGGATACACACTCTAAGGTGACTTGACTTTAATTTCCTTGCTTTTGTGGTTTTGTGTTAGGTATGGTATGTGTGTAACAACCTAATTGTTTTTATGTGCTAGTAGTATTTGGTTTGTTACTGGTAGGTCAGCGAATGTTCTCCAATATTAATATTTTTAAACTGCACAGTAACCTTCTGCTTATTTTAGAGAGAGGAGCCTCTCTGTAGTTAAGGTTGAAGCTACTTCACCATTCTATTATAAGCCCCTCTTAACTTCATCAAAACTAAATGAGTGTAGCAGGAATTGCTCAGTAAACTGGATGCAAGCAAACAATGTGTTTTAATATTGCCAATGTAAACATATACATCGAGAAGCAAAGAATTTAAGTCATATTTATAGTATGGGGAACTCCATCCTAGGAAGCAGAAACTCTGAAAATGATTTGGGGGCCGGTGGATAATCAGCTGAACATGAACCCCCAGTGCAATGATGTGCCCAAAAGGGCTAATGCAATACTTGAGTGCATGAACAGGAATCATGAGCAGGAGCTGAGAGTTTATTTTATCTTTGTATTTGGCTCTGATATGACCACTACTGGAATACTGTATCCATTTATGTTGTCCACAATTCAAGGAGGATATATAGGTAACTGGAGAGGGTTCAGAGAAGAGCCAAGAGACTGGTTAAAGCAGTGATCTCCATCCTTTTGCCAGCAGATGGCATATGGCTCATAGGTTATAATGGCAACTGCCATTCAGGAGTCAGTCACAATAGACCAGCTGGGGACTACTGGATTAAAGGATTAGAAAACATGTCTTGTAGAGATAGTCTCACGGGGTATGTCTATACTTGCACCTTAGGTTGACTTAACGACGCTTAAGTCGACCTACAGAATGCTGCGTCCACACTGGACGCTTCCTTAAATTGATTTAATAACTCTACCTCTGAAGGTCAACTTAACGCCTAAGTCGACTTAGTTAGGTTGACTTAAAGCCGGTGTGGACAGGGAATAGCCCTAAATCAACCTAACTGGCGTTGGGCTGGAGAGAAGGGGAGAGCCATGGCCAGGGAAGATTGGGCTGGGGTGAGCCAGGGCCAGGGAATATCAGGTTGGGGTGAAGGGGAGAGCCGTGGCTGGGGAGAAGGGCTGGGGTGAAGTGGAGAGCTGCGGCTGGGATGAAGAGCTGGGGAGAAGGGGAGAGTCGCAGCTGGGGAGACGGGGAGAGCCACAGCTGGGGAGAAGGGGAGCTGCGGCTGGGGAGAAGGGGAGCTGCGACTGGGGAGAAGGGGAGCCGTGGCTGGGGAGAAGGGGAGCCGTGGCTGGGGAGAAGGGGAACCACGATCAGGGGATCAGGCTGGAGAGAAGGGACACAGCGGTTAACGGGCTGGGGAGAAGGAAGAGACTCGGTGGGGATCGGGGGCTGGGGAGAAGGAAGAGACACTGGGGGATCGGGTGCCGGGGAGAGGAGACGCGGCGGGGATCAGGAGCTGGGGAGAAGGAAGAGACATCGGGGGTTCAGGGCCTGGGGAGAAGAAAGAGATACGGGTGGATTGGGGGCTGGGGAGAAGGAAGAGACATGGCAAAGATCAGGGACTAGGGAGAAGGAAGAGATATGGAGATAGGGCTGCGGAAGGTGTGCGGCGGCCCCTGGCGCTGCTGCGCACCCGCAGCTTAGAGGGAACATAGCTCCAGGCCCCCACAACACTCCTCCGTCGACCTAGCACCTGCCAGTGTGGACGCAGGCAGTTGATTGGAGTGTTTAGTGTGGACGCTCTAAGTCGATTTAACAAGGTCCTTGTTAAGTTGACTTAACAGAGCCTGTAGTGTAGACATAGCCAAAGAGCTCCATCTGTTTATATGAACAAAGAAAAGGTTATTTGATCTCATCCTATAAATACCCACATGGATAATAAATATTTAATAATACGTTTTTCAGTCTAACAGATAAGGACTTGGATCCAGTGGTTGTATGCTGGAGTCAGATAAATTCAGATTGGAAATACGGCGTGTTTTGAACAGTGAGGATAATTAATCATTAGAATACTTTACCAAAAGTGGTGATGGATTGTCTTATCACTGACCATTTTAAAATCAAGACTGAATGTTTTTCTTAGAGGTTTGCTCTAGTTCAAACCGGAAATATTTGGGAATTGCTTTAGCCTGTGTTACACAGGAACAATTGTAATGATTGGGCCTACAAAATACAAACTTACCTTAACTGTGAACTCAAATGTGAGAAGTTAAAGTTCATAAAATTTAATAATACACTCTAACAATAAATATTATTGGAAAAATGTGTAAGATGGAGACAGAATGACTAAATTAGTCCAAACAAAAAAGCCTATTGAAGGACTGTGTTAAGATCATCTGATAAACAAGAGAAGTGTGGGAATGGAGAGTAATGAACACAAATCAGTGTCCAAAATTAGGCCTACTTGGGGGGCAGAATGAAGAGAAGATCACACGCTTTTGGGGTCCCTGGAAAAAGAGACTTTAGTTGGAGAATCAGACTGTTTGACAACTGAGGCTGGCTGGGAGATGGAAGAATTGGAGAGAGCAAGCTTCACCGTTATGGATGCTGCTCCCATCTTTTCCTGGGATCCTAGGCTATACTGTAACGCTGTTGGGCTTTCACCGTCCTGATTCTGAGAGATCATTTCTCTGGTCCAGTTATGTCAGAGGGACCAAGATGATATCATCAGATTCGGCTAAATCCCAATCACCATCTGGAATATGAAACTTTGTTTCTCCTCTGCCTCTTGTGTGTTTTTTCCCAGCCACCTACCCTCCCTCCCAAATTCCCCTGGCCTTTTGTATATTAAGAGTCTTGTATAGCTGCCCTAAAATGCATATTTTGCAATACTGATGAAAGGCTGGGACCAAAGAGACAATGAAAAGCAATGTCCTAAATATCCCAACAGTGGTGCAAGTTTGCCAGGCATTGGAGTGTCCTGTAAGACCATGTGCTGTGTCTGTGTTGCTTTAGTAGTGAGGTTTCAAGTAAGAGTTAACAGCAAAGACAGAGACTGCATTGTTCTTTCTTTGCTGTTCTCCCCCCCCTCCTCTTTTGTGAGTATTTGTCTTGTTTATCTTTTAGACAACAGGATAGGATTTTAACAACATCTTCAGACCAACTTAATTAAATTTTTGTCTTTACCCCAACAAATACAGTTACTGATAGCACATATGAAGTGCCTCTAGCTGCTCCAAGTCTGCCTGTAAGAGGCTCCAGGTTTCTGACCTATATAGCAATACAGGTAGCACACAGATTTGATAAATCCTGAACTTTGTCTCAGTTCAATGACATTTTTGCATCCATAAGTGAAAGATGGATTTCATATAGGAGGTGGCAAGATCTATTTGTCAAAGAACGTCTGGTTTGCTATGACTGTTTGAATTCTGCTTGCAGTCTAGATAGATGAACTCATTACCACTTTCCATGTTCCATGCTGTTCAGTGCAAGGATTAAAATATCCCTATGGCCTCAGTGCAGACATTAAAATGTCTTCATCAACAGCATTCAACTGTTAATCTGCTAATACTTCCAGAGGCCTTCTGCCAAAGCTTAGTTACCCCAGACACCTAGGCTCTTGGCATTATTTAGTAAGCCATGACTTGAGGCTTTGGGAACTTCCTCAAACTGCCCTCTTGAGAATGGTTTTTGAAATGCCCCCTGTCCAAAAGGGACTTCTAATTAATTTCTTTCCTTGGAAAAAGGAGATTCCAGTTTCTAGAACCACTAAATTGGTATCTTTTGCCAAGACTAAAATATGATATATTATATTCTAAAATCTATAATGTTTCTATTGTTTATTTTCAGGAATGTAGATGGAATACTTGTTGCCAACACACCTGTAAATTTAGACGAGACATCAAATGTGTCAGTGGAACCTGTTGTTGGAGATGTAGGGTAAGCTATATATTCTGAGTAATCAGAATCTAACGCCTTTTCTAACTATAACCCACATATTTAACAAATATTAATAAACATCCTTAACTTTAAGTATGTGAATAACTGAGTTCAGTACTTAGGGAGTATTTTAGACTAGGGTCAATTGTGCATACTATAAATTATTGCTTATTAATGTATAGAAAGAACCAGAGAGCAAGTAACATAAACTGTTGACATATCGAGCTACCTAAACTATTGTCAAAATTATATTGGTCATTCAAGGCAGTATTAGAAATGAGATGTGACTGAAGCAATTGTATAAACATGCTACAGTGTCCAAGCAGTACTAATAAAAAATGCACGTGCCATAGGAGTTAAGCAGAGGCCAATTACTCAAGTGACCAAAAAGGGATCTGGTCTTTGCTTTGTTCCATTGGATCAGCTTTTTATTTTTCAAGACATCAAAGCAAAACTTATTTTTAAAAAACAAAAGGCTGAAAGGCTTAGCTTTCCTATATTTATTTATTTTTTCTAATTATTTTGTTTTTCTGTTATGTTGAATAATCAGTGTAAATATCAAATATCTTGATTTGCATAAATTCTGTTCCTTAGCAATTATAATTAGAGTTGACTGGAAAAATGTCAATGAAACCATTTTTAGTCAGAGAATGCAGTTCTGTCAAAGTCTAATGCTTTGCAAAATCATGTTGATTTTGCCTAAATTTAAAAAGAAAATAAGGGAAAAGAATGCTGACACAATTTCAATTCATTGTCTAATTTTGTATGTGATAGTATAAAATTTTGAAATAAAAAATTAGACAATGAATTGAAATGTATATTGTCAGAATTCTTTGGTAAAATGGTAAAATCAAAATGAAACATTTAGATCATCTTCAAATGATCCCCCTCCTGCAATTTTCTTTCATAAAGAATTTTGAAATGAAGGGGTGTTGTTCCTAATTAAAAGACAGGTATCAAAATCTTGCAATCCTTTGCAAATTTCCATCCTCCACACAGCTCTACTTATAACTTTTCTATATAGCATGCACAGGCCTCCTATTTCTGCTTCTTCCTACTAGTTTCTGCGAAATGGTACACTATGTAGAAGCACTAGTGAAGATGAATGTGATCTAATAGAGTACTGCAATGGTACTTCTGCACATTGCACACCTGACTTCTGGGTCATGGATGGACATCCATGCAACCATAATACAGCCTATTGTTACAAAGGAGTGTGCCAAACTGCTGATAAACAGTGTAAAAAACTCTTTGGTAAAGGTAAAGGTGACAGTTTTTTTCTCCCCCCAATCTAATTGTATTGAATGTTATTATCAGTTTTTCACCTGTTGCTCTCAAAGTACCTTATGAAGGTAGATAACTGTTAATTGTCATAGATGGCTTAACTGAGCGTAAATATTTGAGGCCGTTTGCAGAAGCACTGTAATCTGCTGGGTAAGACTTGGGTCTTTGGTATCAAAGATCTGGATTTTGTTCACATCTCAGCAATAAACTTCCTAGGGTAACTTTGAATATTTCCTAGAGTGCGTCTACACTTATAAATTAAGTCAATTTAAGCAGGTTTAAATTGATTTAATGTAATCCACGTCTACACTGGGCTTTCTTTAATTCGACTTAAGCTGCTCCTTAATTCGAATTAAGGAAAAACTAGTTCGAATTAATAACACCTCGTTATAATTCGAACTAGTGTCTAAGTCGACTTTATTAAGTCGACTTAGCCGGTGTAGATGCCCTAAATTGACTTGGTCAACTTAGGGCAGGGGGGACAAGGGAGCCCCACATGGCTCCCTGGCAGAAGGGAGCCACTGTGGCTCCCTTGTCCCCTGGTGAGCCCTTGCTCCCTTCTCCCCAGACCCACGGCTTCCCTGCCAGGGGAGCTGCGGTTCCGGGGAGAAGGGCTCCCCAGCCAGGGCTCCAGCGGGAGGGGATCGCCCGCTGGAACCCTGGCTGGAGGGCCCGGGAGGCGGGCGGCTGGTCCCAGCGAGAGCCAGCCAGCGCATGGCTGGCTCTGCCAGGACGAGCCACAAGCGGCTTCTCGATCCTGGGATAGCCAGCCATACAGGGCTAGCTCTTCTGGGACGAGCCACCCAGTTTCTTGTCCCAGGGTCAGCCAGCTGCCTCTCGCCAGGACAAGCTGCCAGCAGCTTCTCGGTCCCATGGAGAGCCAGCCTTGCAGGGCTGGCACTCCCAGGACGAGCCGCCCGGCTTCTTGTCCCGGGGAGAGCCAGCCCTGCCAGGCTGGCTCTCCCTCCACCTATCAAGTCGACTTAGAGAGTCTACACTAGACTCTCTAAGTCAACTTAATAGGAGCACCTTTAAGTCGACTTAAGAGTCTTGTGTACACTCTCTAAATCGACTTAATAAGATCGACTTAAGAAAGTCGACTTAAGAAAGTCGACCTAATTTTGTGAGTGTAGACATAGCCCTAATGCCTCCGTGACTGCATGGGTAAAATATGGATAACTATATTTTATACTTTTGGTAGTGTTGTGAAGCCTCTCTACATAAAATGCATTTAGGTAATGGAGAGATTTATTAAGAGCAGTCAGTGTAAACGGAGGGATTAGAATTCATGACTATCTGAGTTCCAGCCGCTTGCACAGTCCCCCAATTCTGAAGGTGTTTTAGTTAGGGGGAGTGGAGAGGAGATGATGGTGGTATTTTGGTGGGAAGAGTTTTTGTTGTTTAACGATACCAGGGATTTGCTAACATCATTTGTGAAGTTGCTTTGGCTGGTTTTGTGCAATTAGAAGGCCTGTGTAATTCACTCTGAAGCTACTTGAGCTTCAGAAATGTGCTGTGCATACTCCAGATTAGTTTGTAGATTAGAATTTAGCAACAATTCCGTTTTTGCATGTGAGTGAACAGGATTTCTAATGGACATAACTCTGTTATCTTATACCCACATTTTCTAAAGATTATAAAAATGCATACCACACATTAAGGCTATCCTGGAAAGTGTTTTGCAACTATAACTGTAGCAGTTGCGATAACCATGATGATATTAACCAGACAAATAGCTAGTAAGTCTAATGAGATGGTCTGGTGGATCTTTGTCATCCTTGTCCAGGCTGATTCAGAAAATGCTGCCAACCTGTAGCTAAAAGTACCCATACTCCATCCGGGACAGGTTATTTACTCCTGGTGTGTGGAAAAAGAGCTTCTTCATGCTGACTGTTTTGGTAACAATTGGAGCCCTATAGGAAGTTAGGGTATCTCCTTGGCCCTAACTAGAACATATGACAGGTTCTACATGTGGACCTCCCTATCTTCTGTTTAATAGTAAAGCTCCAGTCCTATTCCCTTAACTCCAGACACACCTATACAAGTACTAGACACATTTTCAATGACTTTCAACCACTCTCACTACTACAAATGACACAAATACCTTCAGATGATGGAGCACTGGATTGACTGTAGAATTCTGCTGATCTACGTAAATATGCAAACATACTTCTACCACTGTATAGTCAACCAAATAAACAATTACTGGACATTTTTCTAATATTAAGTTTTGCGGCTCCAGGCAATTGCTGCTTCTGTCTTTATTTTAGAGCCAGCCTTGACAGAGCATTTTGGGACTAGTGAAAAGAAGAGGGTTGCCTTCTTGTTTTAGGAGGCCATAAGTGAATAGTTGTGAAGGAAGCCCGAGTTTGGCTTGAATCAACCCTATGTCTCCAACCTGCTAAATAGACTAGGCAACGCACCTGAAGGTATTGCAGAAAACAGTTCTGCACTGGCATATAGTATATGTTCTAACAAAGCATTTCTCAACTGCCTGCCTTAAGTCTGTGACAAGTTTTTATCAATGTTATGTACCTGCAGCTTCAAAAAGTGGCTCTCTCGCATGTTATGAAGAAATTAATAGTCAAAAGGATAGGATGGGACACTGCGGCTCCACTCAGGCGGGTTACCAGACTTGTGCATGGAAGTATGTTTTAAGAAATAGATATGTCTCCTTATAAGAGAAGTAGAACAAGATGGAGCATGATATCTTAACTGGTTGTGTAGATAGTAACTTGGATTTTTAAAAGTTTTATCTAGCTTGTTTCTGAACTCTGCTATTGCTTTTGTACACCAGAGTTCAAAAACAAAGTGGTTAAAAAATAAAAGTAAGTTTACTGTGTTAGTGTTTGGTGGTGGTCTTTAAATTGCCTATTTTCTTTTGGCATTTTGGCACTGGACTGTGACATGCTGGAATGCAAGTACATTTCATCTGACATATTAGATAGCAGTGAAATTACTAGATGATATTATTATAATAAAAGAAATCCTCAGACAAATATCTTGATCAAAATGTTCTTTACTGTCTTCTTCCCAATCAGCATACCATCATATGGAGAAACTGTCCAGAAGAATTAGGCAGGGTGGAGGAATTTGCTTGCAACATGATAGCCTGTTGACATTCCACCACTACTGCCCGGAAGGAAGAGGCAGTAGCCTGCTTGTCCACTGGCAGAGTTCCAACATGGTACTTTAGACTTCTAGGCCCAGATCCTCAAAAGTATTTAGGTACCTAATGTCTATTGTTTTAAATGCCTAAATATTTTAGAGAATCTGTCTGGTCTTCTACACTAAGAGACATTATTTAATTGAAAACGATGACATCTTTTATATATGTAAGCAACTGCTGGCCTATTTACCCAGCTCAGGAGGAGCTCATTGGTACACCCAAGTCTCTTTTGGGACACAGCTTTATTCTTTAAAAAAAAAAGCCAAAACAAAACCCTCAAGGCAAAGTATCAAAACACAACAACTTTTCTGCCTATTATAGGTCTACGGGTCCCTGAGGTTTTTTCCCCACTTGGTTCTCTCAGTACTGAAGGGCGGACACACCATTCACTTCAGTCCCACTACTTCAGGATCTGCTGCAGGAGCCTCTCTCCCACCTGCAACTCCTCTTCAACTGAGTCACTTGTTGGTTTTATAATCCCTTGCTCTCTTCCAGTAGGGTCTGATAATTGAACAAGGTTGACCAGCCCCAGGTTCTTTGGCCCTTAATGGGGCAGGCCACCCTGTTACACAGTATACTTCTATTTCATCGTTCTCTCTGACCTAATCTGTCTGTCTACACGCAGAGGTGTCAAACTCATTTGCTATGGTGGGCAAGATTTGACTTAAATGTACTTCAAGTTGGCTGTACATACCATAAATCAAAATACTAGAACACTCTTGTGACATTTCCAGAGGGGTAGCCGTGTTAGTCTATGTACAGCAAAAACAATGGGAGTCCTGTGGCACCTTAAGGAAATCTGTTAGTCTATAAGGTGCCACAGGACTCTCAAGACATCGTGGAGCACTGTGTATGCGAGACTGCACTCCGTGAGACCTCTCTCTCTCAGAGAGAGAATGTAGTCCCACAGAGCACAGTCATGGGACAGATGGAAGAGGTTCGTGGGCCACACCTAGCCCATAGGCTGCAAGTTTGACACCCCTGGTCTACAGGGAGTATACCTAGCTATCCCTAGAATCTCATATGACAAAGGTTAGGCAGATGGAGAACTAAGATGACTGCTTGTTATGCAAAATGTCCTTGTTTTACTGTTAGCTCCTTTTCTTTGTTTACACCAGCAGAAATTGAGATTGTGATTCCTCAAGGGCAAATATGATCTTTTAGCTTGTTTATATGGGGCCTGGCACAATAGTGTTCTGATTCCCAAATACAAAATATTAAGTAATAAAAATCCCATTGATTATTGTCATCTCACCTTATTTCAGAAATTTCTATTTTGTTTAGATTTTCTTCACTTGCCAGGCATTTCAGTTCTCCTATTTTTGTCTTTAAGATAAATAATTTGGTATATAGACATTTGTAGTTATATACTTTAAACTTTACATTTCCCTTTGCCCTACAGATATTAAAATTGAAGAGAAGCCAATTAACTTTAAACTGGAATGTTTTATTACTGATAAATAATTTTAAAATCTGCTTCTGAATTAATTTTGATAGGATCTCGGGAGGGGGGTGCAATTTATTGTAATATAAAAATTATATACCCACTATCTAATACTGTGGGCAAATAAAATAAACAAACAAATTAATCGGACAAATGGCTACATAAAAATAATCAGAAATTGAACACTAACTCTTTACCATGATAAATAAACAAGGAAGTGATTAAAAAAACCCAACAACATTCCTAACAGGTGACCCAAAGAGGCCTTGCAATATAATGGTTTCAAATGGAAGCCTGAGTAGATTGATGGACTTTGCAGCATGCTCTGAAGGTTAGCAAACTCAGGCTTCATTGGACCAATGCAGGATATAAATTCCAGAGTTGCAGTTGCTCTAGCAAGAACAGTTTGTCCCTGTCCAGTGATACATAATCTAGAGAATTATGGTAACCAAATGTCAACTGTCATTGTGGTATTGTGTGGGAAGAAGTGTTCTCTCAGGTGTTCCCCTGGTTCTGCCATAGTAATGGGATGTTTTGGGAAGATGCTTCACATGGAGGAGGAGTCTAAACACTAATTTAAAAACATACTTTTTTTTTTTTTTTACTGTTCTTGGAATATTTTGCACGTGCAACAGTCTCTTTGTGTTTTATATATGTCATAGCAGTACTTTAAGTAACACATGGAGACTACAGATTTAATAATGGGCTCTTCAGTCTAGTACACAAAGGTATAACAAGGTCCAGTGGCTGGAAGCTGAAACTAGACAAATTCTGACTGGAAATACAGCATAGATTTTTAGCAATAAGGGTAATTAACCATTGGAACCAAGGTCTGAGGTGGATTCTCCATCACTGGTGACTTTTAATAAAGATTAGATGTATTTCTAAAAGCTATACTCTAGATGAAGCAAAAGGTAATTTGGGGAAGCCCTATGGCCTTTATTATATAGGAGGGCAAACTAGATTATCACAGTGGTCCCATCTGGCTTTATAATCTATGAATCTCCTGGTTCTTCTTTGAGGAGTGTCCCTGTAGGTACTCCATTTTAGGCATTCAAGCCCCCCATGTGTGAGATCAGAGATTTATGATGGCAGTGCCTGGTTGGGTCGCACATGTGCTGTTAGCAATGGCCTGTCACGCGGTTTTGGGCAGTTACGTAGGGTACGTCTACACTGGAGGCTCTGTTACGTCAACTCCAGTTCTGCATAGCCAGTTACAAGGCCCTACTTTTAAAATACACACACAATTTTTTTTAAAATGGCAATCTTCATTGACAGTTTACCTGATGAGAAGAAAGACCAATTTAAAGCCAATGTAAATGAGGGCCATCTTATCGCCCACACAGCATTTCAGGCCTCGCTTGACACTACAGGTCACTCTATGGCCATATTTGTAGTTATGTGGGGGCATCATGGCTCCACTTGTTGGGCTTTCCTAAAGAAATACAGTATACAGTAGAAGACCTGCCATTTGAAGGCATGGTCTACATAAATCGCCAGGGCAGTGTGAGATTGCTCGCCTTATACACAGAGGCAACTTGCCTTTGGAATTGGTGCATCAGTCATAAAGTAAAAATAATAGCAGCATATCTCCCAGGCTTACTAAACACTACAGTGGCTACATTGAGCAGACACTTTGTACAGACCTAGGAGTGGGAAATGCATCCATGTGTCTTCAACATGATTTTTGTCGATGGGCTTCCCTTCTGTGACAGTACAGAACACTGAAATATCCACAGTTCTTTTCCAGAACAGGTTTGGGACCTCATTTGTTAGGAGAAGCTCTCCTTATCAAGTGGGACGTGCCCCTTATGTGCACAATCACATCAATACCACTACTAACCAGGGTCATCCACAGTATCAAGAAGAACAATGTCAAGGTCATCCTCATAGCACTGAAGTGGCCAAAACAAACATGGTTCCCATATCTCCTCCAGGTGACATTATGCTTACCATGGCATTTCCCACAGACACCTCATCTTCTTTCCCAGGACTTGGGACACACCCATCATCCCAACCTAGTAATCTTACACCTTAAAGCATGAGTGCTCCATGGTTTGCAAAAAGGGAACTAATATTATTGGATGGAGTAAAAGACATCTTGCTCAATAGCAGAAGAACAAATACCAGAAAGACATACACTTACAAATGGAGAAGATTCTGCACCTGGTGCAAGATCAAGTCTCTCAATCCGTCTTCCTCCAGCCTACCATGAATACTAGACTACATCCTAGAAATAAAAAAACTGGTCTCATCATGAACTCCATCCAGGTACATCTGGTGGCCATCACTGCATTTCATGATGAAGGAGACATGGGGTTCTCAACCCCTTCATTGTTGCAACACAGCTGGGAGGGCTCCCAGCTGTGCGTGACACACTGCGCTGCTGCTGCTCTTTCCACTGCCAAAGTTCTGGCAGCAGGTCAAGCTGCAGTAGTTCCTGCTACCGAAGAAATCTCCCTCTGAAGGGATTTTTCACTGGCAAGAGGAAACAGCTGATTATGCAGTGCTCTTGCAGAGAGCTGCCGCCGCTTCAGCTTTTAAAGATCCATCAGTGTAAAATCAATCTGCCACCGCAGAACTCCTTGGGCTGTCAGCAGCAGGCTGATTTCTCACAATATACTCAGCCATGTGCTGTGACACACTTTTGTGTTCCAACACAGTGACTGAGAACTGCTGAAATAGACCACACAACCCTATTTGCCCATCCTACAGCTAATTGATTCCTCAAGGAGCTTAAGAATACTTACCTGGAGATCAGAACTCCAGCTCCTGCTTGGAACCTCATCTTAGTTCTACACACACTCTACATACTACCACTCTTCAAACTGTTAGGCACCTATTCATTGCTACATCTTTCAATGCAAGTCACATTTCTTATTGCCATCACATTGGCTAGACGAGTGGGTGAACTGAGTATGTTAATGGCTGATCCTCCACATACAGTCTTTTTTTAAAGACAAAGTCACCCTGAAACTGTATCCAAAATTCTTGCCTAAAGTCATTTCTTCTTTTCACCTAAATGAGCCTATTTACTCACCTGCAATCTTCCTGAAGCCTTACGTTGATAAGAAGGAAGCAGCTTTCTACACCTTTGATGTCTAAAGGGCATTAGTTTTCTATCTGGAGAGGGCAAAGACTTTCAGAAAGTCAACTTCTCCTAGTCTGTTCATTTCTGTCACAGAATGGTCAAAAGGGCAAACTGTATCTAAACAAAGGCTTTCCAAATGGATATTTGGCTGTACCCACTTCTCTTTTTTTACCAGAAAACACAACCGCAGGCTCCAATGGGTATACCACATAGTATACCACACGCATTCCACAACAGCACTTTCAATATTGTTAGCCTTCCTTAATAATGTATCCATTACAGACATTTGCAAACCAGGTACCTGGACATCAGTGCACACTTTTCCCAAACACTATGCATTAGAGAAGCAATCAGTTCAGATATCCTCTTCAGGCTCACAGTCTTATCGACAATACAGGACACAGCTTCAAAACTCCTTCCTTCCACCGAGGGGCACTGCTCGTGAATCATTTAAATTGGAGAAGTCGCAGGGACACTCCTTGAAGAAGAAGAGAAGGCTACTCACCTTTGTATAATAACTGAGGTTCTTGTCCCTGTGAGTGCTCCAATACCATCCCTCTTCCCCTTTATTTCAGTGCATGTACATACAATTGGTGCTCTATGGTAGAGAAGGAATGAAAGGGCAGTTGAGCGCACAGAACTATGTAACTGTTGAAAACAGCATGAGATGCTGACAGGGCATGTGTGGAACCAACTGGGTACTGCTATCATAAATCTTCAGTCTCATGTGCCGGGTGCTTGAACACCTAACCTGGAGAACCTGGAGGGATAATGATTTCGAAGAACCTCAGTTACTGCACAGAGTAACCATCTCATATGATAAAATGATACATTTTTCCCCCCAAGGTAATTCCCAAGTGGTCACGAACACTTGTTACATATATACCATAATTTTGTTCATTTAATTGTAACTTTCTTAAATTGCACTATACTAATGTAAGGGGTATGTTGTTTCTAACCAAATGCCCAAAAATGAAGGCACCCAAATCAGGGGTCACTTTTGCATGTATACCTTTATACTTAGCTTGGCTAAGCACTAAGTAAAGCAGAACATTCATGTTTAAGGACCAAATTAAGCCTGCAGTAAACTGAGCCCAGATGAGTGACACCTGAATTAGGCACTACAGGTATTTGAAGAGTATAAACTCCAAAGAAATGTAATAATTATGACTAAGGGGAACTTTAGACTGCATATCGGTGTTAAATTTCTGGCAATAAATCCTGTTAGATTGTGGAATAATTTCCCAAGGGGAAGTAATATAAACTACATTGATCTGGATATTTTGGTGTGATAAAACACTACATTTGAATTGTGAGGAGTAAGCTTGCTGTGATGTAAGACTAAAAGACCTATAATATTTTTCATCTCTGATTATTATAATTTATGTGACCATGGGTTTAATTCTTTTTGTAACAACTTATTCTTTTATGGGTCAGATTTTTTTTTTTTTTGGCATGGCTCAGTAGTACTGCATGAAGAAATGTAGAGTGGAAAGAGAGAAAGGCTTTAGGACAGCCACCTTTACACTTCCCCAGTCCTGTGGCAAGTCTAGGCCCCAGTAGTCCCTGAGTTACCCTAACTAGTTACTCATGGCCTTAAGGTACTATTCTGACAGTCTTCCTGGGGTGTTGGGATATACTGGCACTCTCTCTTCTTGACCAGGCCCCCTATGCCCTGAGTTAAGGATCTCCCTGGGACCAGATATGCTGGTTATAAACCTGTTTTACACCAACGGACCAGCACAAAGCAAAGCTAAGGGACCTCGAAACTGGGCTTTCTGTACAGAGTAATGTTATCCCTACTCACAGAAATTGTGGAATGTTTGAATATCTACTATTTTGAACTGTCAAATGCCAATTATGTAATTTTAATTTTCTTCTGATATGTTCGTAGGGATCTCCAGTGTGGGAAGTTAGTTTGTGAATATCCAAGTACTAAACCATTCATTAAAGAAAAGGCTGCTGTCATTTATGCTAAGGTGCAGAATTCCTTATGTATAACTTTAGATTATATGAAGGGGCGTCAAGTAAAAGATCCAATGCTGGTGAATGATGGTACTGTCTGTGGTAAGCAAAAGGTAAGAAATCTTTTAAAAAAAACTTTTAATGATGTAACTGTTTTCCCGATGTAAACAAACACTTTTTAGAACTTGTTACTAAGGTGTGGAGCAATGATGAGTGGCACCATTTTACTGAGTTATAAGATGCACTACTTTGTCTCCTGATTTACTCCAAATAGCCAAGAACTATTTCTAAATATTTTGGGGGTAAAACAGAATCTGGTAAATGACTTTCTGCTTTTTCATCAGCCTGAAAAGGACCCTCAGATCTAGAGATTTTTTTTTCTGTGCTTTCTGTTGACCTGAAGCTGTATGTATGTTTGGGTTTTAGATTTGTATGAACCAGAAATGTGTAGATGCTGCTGTCCTGAAATATAGGTGTGACATAAAGGAAAAATGCAATGACCGTGGAGTAAGTAACAGCAACATTATTATTATAATGATACTATTTGTTCTAATAATGTTTTGGATTTTCAAATATTTTTCTTACAAATTTCAAATGAAAAAGCAGTTTGGGGCTGACACTTAGCATGAAAACTCTTTTTGCTATGGCTGATTAGTTTGTTTTGGTTTTTCCTGATATTTAGAGTCATGTTCTCGGGGCTTTTTTATAGGTAACAGTTTGTGGTACGTTACATTTGATGTGTTTTCTGTAACAGATTGCTGATTAGTTAAGAACTGAGTATTTGATTCTAAAGAAGAGAGGTCTTGCAGGGAAAGTTATTTCCTAAAAACATGTGTAATGTGATTTTCTATATTTTGAGAATTCCAACCACAAAGGATAACTAAATAATTAAACAGGATTTCTTCCCTCTTATTTTAGGTGTGCAACAACAAAGGAAACTGTCACTGTAAGTCTGGCTGGCTGCCACCAAATTGCAACATTTCATCACCAAAAGGATATGGAGGGAGTATTGACAGTGGTTGGAAAAGTGGTTAGTTTCCTCGGCAAATTCTGTACCCTATGGCTTTTTTTGCAGGGCAACATTTAAGATCATGAGAGTGGCCCTACTCGGTCAGACCAATCACCCAGCTGGCCCAATATTGTGTCATCCAACAGTGGCCAGGTGCTTCAGAGGGAGTGAACAGTATAGGGCAAATTATCAAGGGATCCATCTCCTGTTGTCCAGTGAGGCCCAGCTTCTGGTAATCAGAAGTTTATGGACACCAGAACATGCATCACTGACCATCTTGACTAATAGCTATTAATGTACCTATCCTCCAGGAACTTATCTAATTCTTTTTTGAACCCAAAAATATAAGTTCCCCAGGTTGGATATACTTTGTATGAAGAAGTACTTTCTTAGATTTGTTTTAAACTTGGTGCTTATTAATTTCTTTGAGTGACCCTGAGTCAGTGTGGTATATAAAGAGGTGAATAACACTTCCTTCTTCACTTTCTCCCCACCATTCATGATTTTATAGACCTCTGTCATATCCCTTTTAGACATCTCTTTTCTAAGATGAACAATCTCAGTCCTCTTAATCTCTTCATATGGAAACTGTTTCATACCCTGAATAATTTTTATTGTCCTTCTCTGTATTTTTCCTTCACTAAAAAAGAAAACAAAATCTGAAATGTATACCATGGATTAGTTAAGAGTTTGAGTCATAAGGGAAAATATATAAATTGAGTTTCTTAAATGTGAAAAAGAATTGACAAGTTTAATATTATTCTTTCTTTTTTATTATATTACTGTAATAGTAATTAGCAGCATTTTAATAACAGCTAATTACTACTGTTGTATTGTTTACATATAATCAACTGGCTGTTATATAGTTATAATGTAGAATCTAGCCTCTTAATATGACAGAGCTGATTTAAAATCTTGTCTAAATTACATCTTAAATGATTTTATTGATCATACTTGTGCCTATACATTTCAGTCCCAATATGGAACAATGCTATTCTGGTACTGAATTGCTTTTGAATACCAACTGGCAATTGTACCTTGTTCTGAATATTGGTTGCAGTCATTCCTTATGAAATGATCTCACTTGTTCAAAGCAGCTTTTTTCCACATGTGACAGTTTGGGAAATCTCATGGTTACAGGTTTCAAGTCTGCTCCTTTTTTCACATTTTTGTTCCATTCCTTTCTTTTATTAACAGGTACAGACAGGATTATGACTCCTCTGGTTGGAGACTTCACTTCTCAGATCATAAATGTTTGTGATGTTTCTTTCCTTTCTAGATACAATAATTGACAGACTTCACTGGGACCCTTTAAAGAACTGGCTCCTGCTAAGTTTCTGTCTCTTTCTGCCTGTCCTTATTTGTTCTATCATCATGGTTATAAAACGAAATGAATTGAATAGATGCTGTACTAAGGAAGAATCGCAAGCTGATGAGTATGTTTATTTTGTTCACCTATCTAGTTTTAACTGTTCCTTTAGGGATCAGGAATCTTCCCAGGTGGTGGGGAAGGTGGTGAGGTCATGAGTAAGACCATCGTAGTAGAATAGTTGAGTGGTGCTGCAATGTGCTCACTTGTTGTGATGCCTCCTCATGGCTGGCTCTAGGGATCAGCTCTCCTCTGGTCTAGCACCTCCTTCTGTCGCTCATTTGCCCCATGGCCCTTACAGCTCTCTTTGTGATTTGGACCTTCTGCTAGGTCACTGTAATCTTCCTCTTCTATCTACAGTCTCAGGCAGTCTTCTGATCCTCCTCCAAGTCTGTGCCACTTTCCCAGTGGCTGATAGGGAAACTCAGGCCTGCCCACTACTCCAAGTTCAAACCCAGGGACTCTGTGCTCAACAACCACAGTCTACTCAAAATCTGATCCTTTTTCTGTTCCCCTGGACTCCTTCTTACCTCTCTTCTCTATCTTCTGGACCACTTTTGGGTTACCAATGACATTTTCTCCACTCCTCTATGGCTACTTTACCCTTCCTGGCTTCTTGCCGGAGTCTGTAGTCCAAGGCAGGACCCACTAGAACTACTTCTTGTAACTAGCCAACTCATCACCTCTTTAGAGCGTGAATGCAGAGCTCTTTCCTGCAGCCCTCTTTTCCAATTACCAATCTCCTCTCTTTCTAAGCCTGTCTCAGCTCCTCCCGTAGCTAGGCTTCATCAGCATTAGGCCTTCTCAGTTCCTGACTCTCCTCCAGGTGCAGCCTAGAAGGTTATTGTCCTAATTTTCCTGTTGAGGACTTGGGTGGGGGAGGAGGGAGGAGTGGATAGATAGCCCATCAGGGATACATATTGGAAAGTGCTTGTTTTTAAAACTGTAGAGCATACATAAGCTGAACTGAGTAGAAGTAAAACAGTTGCCTTCTCTTTTTTTGCGACAGTTGAACGTAGATACACAAGTTACCTAAAATAACTTGTGTATCTGTGTTCAGCTTCTCTACTCTCTGTACACTCACTGCGCTGGTTCAAAGGGAGGCCCGTGCTACCCGGTTGCTGGGGTGGTGTTGAAGGATCGAACTTCTTGATTGGCTGAACGGGTCTTCACAGACCTGAGCAGTCAATCAGGAAGTTCAAACTGATGGTGGCGAATTTGCCACCATCAGTAAATACCTGACCAAGGACTGCGAATAAACGAAATTTTTAGACTGACTCTTTCAATACTGAATGTGAGAGATAGACAAACAGTTGGTCAGACACAAAAGGAACTTCCTTAGGATAAAATGAAACCAGTAAAAAAAAAATGTAGAAAAAAATGAAAGAAGGAATGGTTACATGTACTTCCTACAAATAGTAAAACAAACAGGGAGTCCTGTGACACTTTTAAAGACTAACAAATGTATTAGTCTTTAAAAGTGCCACAGGACTCCTTGTTTGTTTGCTGAACTAGACTAACATAGCTACCTCTTTGGAACTTGTCTACAAATAGTAAATGTTGGATTAGAATTGTGTTCTCAGGAAGTGTGATGTAACCAGAATGATAGAGATGGGATTAAACCAAAACGTTCTCTTGGGAGATTAATTTAATAGTAAATAAAGTATATTGAAGGGGCTTTATAGAAAGAGATGCTACATAGATGCTTTAAAAAAATTATATTCTTGAGGTTTACAAGTTGGATGGGATACTTTTCACTTACCACACTCCAGGGCCAACCCCCCTTTATTTTTGTGTCTCCCCAACCATTAGGATAAATTGATTTTTTTCTTGATTAGCGTTTTGATTAAATAGAACAGACCATTTGGATTGAAGAAAAAGATCATCATAGATGATCCTTGGTTGCACTCTAGATTTCTTGGAGAAATTAAATGGGAGACCAGCACTTGTTTCTACAAATTACCCAGACCATGTAAAAATAATGTTATTGTTGTGAAGAAGGGTAATTTTTTATTCACTGATGATACACATGCACACACCCTTTCTAGTCCTGCAGTGTGGGTCAAACCTCACACTTCAGTGATAGAAAATCTGGGCCTATATAATTGATGCCACCACTCTTTATTCAAAATAACCCGTTAATTCAAAGAGGCTCATTTCTTTTCCCAACTAGGAAAATAATTATGAGAAAACTAAGGAAGGATATACATTTACAGAGATAGGACAGGATTGGTTCTTTGCATGAGGCCTAATTGTGCACTACAAGCTCTAATATATATTAGTAACAAAACTAACATAGAAACAGAGTCCTGTAGCACGTTTAAAGACAGGTGATTTGACATCACCTTCCTCTATGTGCTGTTCTTCAGTGTTTGAATCTTAACATCTATTTTGATTTGCTGTTAGAGCCTGACCTGATCATATGTCATACACTCCCCTGCATTTAATTTTCTCCCATTCTGTAAGTTTCCCATCTTCAAAGTGTCTGACAAAGTGGGATTTTCTCCCATGAAAGCTCATGCGATAAATAAATCTCTTAGGCTATGTCTACACTGGCAAGTTAGTTCGAATTAAGGAGGCTTAATTCGAACTAACTAAAGCCATGGCTACACTAGGCTTTAGTTAGTTCGAATTAAGGGCTTTCTTAATTCGAACTAATAAGTTCGAATAGGGCTTCAGAAGTAAGGCTTTAATTCGAACTAACTAGTGCAAATTAGCCAATGTGGCCATGTTCATTCGAACTAATTTCTTAGTTTGAACTAACCGGCCATTGAAATGAATGGGGATCGCTAATTCGAACTAACTTTTTGTAGTTCGAATCAAACTAATTTTAGCAAGTGTAGACAGAGCCTTAGTCTTTAAAAGTGCCAAAGGACTCTGTTTGTTTCTCTGCAATAGACTAACATGGCTACCCCCTTGGATCAAAGCTACCATAAATATTCCCATTGATAGCAATGGAATTGTTTGTTTGTGTAACATTATTCTTTACATATAGTATTGACAAGGTTTGGACTATAGTGAATTAATAACAAACATGTTCAGAGGCTTTCCTGAACCCTCTATCAGTTGAGCCAGGTAAATAAGGTAGTAGCAGTCCTCTAAAAATGGAATCAATCATAATTTCATCAAGTTGTAAATTCTGATGAGTTTCTGTAGAAAGGACAGTAACAGAAAAATACCAGCCTTCAGAAAATAAAACTCTCAGAGAATGCAGAAAGAGCTTAATATTGTTTGAATTCAGTAATAACTGAGGAAAGCACATTGGGAAAGTAAAAATGATACTCAAAATACAAAAATGAAGAGACTACATGTTCCAGTATAAACTGAAACAGTGTAAAAGGCAACCAAAACCCACAAAGCTAAATGGGAAGTTAAAGGGAAGTATGGAATAAAATGCAAGGGGATTTTAGCTCTTTTAGAAAAAGAGAAGGGGTCCACTTGTAAAAGAGAGAGACTATCTGGGTAAAAGTACTCTCCACAATAAATAAGAAACTTTATGCTGTAGAGCTATGAGACTGATGTGTATGATGTGATTAATTTTAAATACTCATAGAACTCTGTTTTATATTCTAAATCTAGATTAGAAAACATGGATCAGTCAGAAAATCCAAGGTAAATTCCACGTCTGTCAGTGCAGCAAGCATGTATTCAATTTTTTTTAATTTAGAAAATGTTTAGTATTTACTTGCAAAATCTGCATTTATTTGATAGCTGCAAGTGACTTTGAAGCATGTTTGAATGCTTCACTGTCAACTTGGTTTTAAAGTACAGTTTGAAAGAAAAACAATATAAGCAATCAAATTCCGTGCACTGATACCTTGGGTAGCTAAAATCATGTTCTTTAAATTTACCAACTGTAATTAAGAAAGCTAAATTTCTTCCTCACATTATTTAGAAAAGTTAGCAGTTACTGTAAATATTGCCTCTATCATATTATAGTATACTGTTGTTTTAAAGGTAATGTGATAGGCTATGTCTACATTTACCAAAGTTAGTTTGAATTAGTTAATTCGAACTAACTAATTTGAATTAAGGGTTAGTTCAAAAGCTATAATCAAATTTATTAGTTCGAATTAAGGAAAACCTTAATTCGAACTAATGAAAGCCTAGTGTGGCCAAGGCTTAAGTTAGTTCGAATTAAGCTTCCTTAATTTGAACTAACTTGCAAGTGTAGACATAGCCATAAAGTCAGGCCAGAGGGTTACAAAAGGGTTCTTGAGGGCAGATATGTCAGCCCTAGAATGGTAAAAGCCCTTTCCCCTGCTGGCAGGGGAAGGTGATTGCAACCTGACTAGTAACAGTCTGTGGCTATGTTTACACTGGCAAGTTAGTTCGAATTAAGGAGGCTTAATTCGAAGTAACTAAAGCCATGGCTACACTAGACTTTAATTAGTTTGAATTAAGGGCTTCCTTAATTCGAACTAATAAGTTCGAATAGCGTATTCGAACTAAGGGGTTAATTCGAACTAACTAGTTCGAATTAACCAATGTGGCCACGTTAATTCAAACTAATTTCTTAGTTTGAATTAACCGGCCATTGAAATGAATGGGGATCGCTAATTTGAACTAAGCAAGTACCATGAATGTCACTTGCTTAGTTCGAACTAACCTTTTCTAATTCGAATTAAGCTAATTTGAACTAATTAAAATTAGTTCGAATTAGTTAGTTCGCGCTAACTAATTCAAACTAATTTTAGCAAGTGTAGACATAGCCGAAGGCTGCTTGAGGCTTATTAAAACCCTGCATCGACTAGGGAAGCTGTGGGAAAGCAAGTAAGCTAGCTACCAGAGGCGTGTAGGAGCAGGAAAAGAAAAGACTTTGCCCAAACCAGAGTATAGTGCTCCTTTCCAGGAGAAGAGCAGTGGAACAAACTCAGACACTAGCCTGAGGGAAGGGCTGAGGCTGTTCTGACCCAAACCAGAAATAGGTACTATCTGGGGTCTGGGCCTCACAGGCTTACAGACTTACCCACTCTGTGGGGTGTAGGAGTGCTACACCAGTAAAAGACTAATCCAAAATGGGGTGTATTTACCCTAGGCCTGTTTCACCAGAGGGAGATGACTGTTACCTGGCAAAACTGAGAGGGAACTTTGCCACAGTATGTAGGTGGCTAAAGATGCAGACAGGGCCAGCCCAACCATCTAGGTAAACTAGGCAGTTGCCTGGAGTCCTACCTAGGCTATGTCTACACTTACAAATGCTTGTTCAAATTAGTTAATTTGAACTAATTAATTCGAACTAACAAGTTAGTTCGAATTAAGTTAATTCGAAGCAGCATGGCCCCACTGGAAATTTAATTTGAACTAGCATGTCCATGCAGGGAACTGGCTAGTCTGAATTAGCAAGTTGCAGGGAGGTCATTCTGGTGATTAGAGCTAACTAAGCACTTAGTTGAAACTAATATGGCCAAATTTGACATAGTTTGAACTAACTAGTTCAAATTAAGTGTGAGTTCGAACCAAGTACTTGAATTAATTAGTTCGAATTAAGGAAGCTCTTAATTCGAACTAATGAAAGCCAAGTGTAGACATAGCCCTAGGCTTTCAGGGGCGCTAAATAAGATGGAAGGAAACCTTTTCTTTATTTAAAAAAATATTAATATGTTATCTCTTATAACATGAGGGGGAGGTGACACCAGAATCATAGTTTGCTCAGGGCACCAAAACCCCTTGGGTGAGCCCTGGATGCAGAAAGGCACTTAGTGGGATTTTATAAAGTTCCTAAGCTTCCACCAATACCTTTACAAATCTGCACATCTCTTGTGTATATTTTATTTATTTAGAGTTTTGTGGGGGAAAACCCTCTCCATACTCTCTGGCGGGCTGCATTAAGAGCTGTAACTACTGGGGGAAAATATCAGTAGATGTGTTGAGATTAGCAGTCAAAGTAACACAATTATGGGAGTTTTAAAAAAGCCCAGCTAAATAGCTAGGTAATTGCTGTCAGTGGAGCTTCTCCAGCTCCTGGAATTCTTACAACAGATGGCACACAAGCAGCAAGCCACTGAGGGGTTAATTCTAATTGATGCAGGTTATGGATCCTCTCATATTTGCACATTCAGAGGGGAGGGAGAGGGACTAAAAATTTGTCTACACAGAGCAGGGCCAGATTAACAAAAGGGGCTATAGGGCTTAAGTCCTGGGCCCATCTTGAAAGGGGGCCCCAGGCTCCTGCCAAATTCAGCCATCCCACTAAGCCCCTAGCGCCGGGGGGACTTGGGTGCTGAAAGAGCTCCTGTCTTGCTGGCACTGGGGAAGGGGGTGGGTTCCTGAGGCAGAGGTGTTCTCACCTCACCTGCCCCGGGCTGGCCAGCTGGCTCTATTCGCTCAGCTCCTGCTGGGGGCAGAAGCTGGCTTGTGCTCCGTATGGGCTCTGGAGCTGAGCCGCCCCCAGCGGGTAGGTCCCCTCCCCAGCCTCCTGAGCTGTACCAGCCACAGCCCATCCCCCCTGCCCCCCCAATTCCCCCAACCCCCCAAACTGGGGCCCTTCCTGGGGGGGGGCCCCCGGGCCCCCCCGCGCCGCGGGCCGCGCCGCCCCCCTCCCCCCCCCCCCCCCCCGCTCCCCCAGTCACACCCTCCCCGAACTGCTCTAGCCCTCCGAGCAGCACTGGCCAAGGTCCCTGACCCAGCCCCCAGCACCAGCTAGCTGGGCGCCCTGCCCCCCCCCAAGCAGGGTGCCACATCAGTTGGGGGGGACAGTGGAGTGGGCAGCCCCAGGCTTCCCCCCCCGGGCCTTGATCTGGCCCTGACACACAGAAATGGCATCATTTTTACTGTACTAAATTTATTTAGTTAATTTGGTGCAAATCCTTGTGTGGGCACTCTTAGATCAGTTTGCAGTAATAAGTGGCTTTGGCAGAGATATTTGGGAGGGAATAGGAGAGCACTTCAGGGGGAATGTGCGGGGAATGAATGAATGTACAGTTGAATATCATGCTAAATCATTGACATCTTGACTTTTTAAAAATAATATGTTTGGCTGAAGATGTTGGACACTACTGCTTTAACTGGCTTGAAGTTTCTGAGTGTTTTCTCCTTCACGACTGGAGCAAGCTGTGTTCACAATACGCTCAAACCCTGTCAGTCTGGGTGTTGTTGTCTCCATACTTATCATTAAACCAGTACTCTAGCCTGTTTTTGAATATTTGTATGAAGATATTTACTTGGGTCAGAATTAATCTTATCATCAGTATTGGTCTTCTATAGCTGAATTTTTTTTTAAATTCTGGGCTGTATCCTGTTCCAAAATATCGCCATGTATCTTTTTAATTCAGCCATAATAAATATGTCTGTTATCCATCAGTGGGTAGATTCAACCCATTGCTGTCATAATGTATCTCTCACTAATACCAGTCTTTCCTCAGAGACCAAACTATATTTGCTCCATTAATTACAACAGCAAATAATCCCAGCGAAATAATTTGTTTAGGTTGCTATGTTTTATTTATTCTTGTTGATTCTGTTAACAGCAACATGTTTTTCCATTATTCTTTCTGCCACAGTGTATAGCTGAAAATTATAAAAGCGGTCAGTTTAAACCAGATGGTGAAGTACTTCCAGCGTGGAACCTCTGAAAGGACAGTGCAACATAACCAGTTCTGATTTGGACTTGTTTTTTAATTATTCAGGTTAACTATTTCCCTCCCTCCGTAAAGACTCACAGTGAGTTTTTTTTTTTAAGGAAAAAAAGTAATTATATGGTAAAGCAAAGACTGAACTTAAATTTGTTGTATATGTACATTTTCCTGTACATAACCATTAAACATATTTAAGGATTTATATCTAGTGTTACAAATTCATTCCAGCCACAGGAGTTGAAAATTTCCCATTTGCTAATGAGGCGTTTGAAGCTTTGGGTGGGGGGGGGGGGGAGAGAGTTACCTCACTTTTTGCAGAATTCAAGCTTTCATTTGGAGGGTGGAATTTCTCTAGCCCTTAACAGCTGCAAAGACAACCTTATGGATATACATCAACATATTGCTGTCTGTCTCCAGACACCCTGAAGCAAGAGCTTGGTGTTATAAATTTGAACTCCCCCAGTCATCTCAAAGGGGTGTTCAATTAACTGTTCTTTCATAAACCATGTGTAACGCCCTTATGGCCAAGGTGGAGTCTGCTTTGCAGGCAGCTC
>ML685952.1:3652781-3664579 GCA_007922175.1 Pelusios castaneus | reverse complement strand
CATTAGCAAATCCTCCTCTTCATCTGATGTTGCTGCACCCTCGCTGGTTATACTAGGGAATTGAGAGGAAGCAGGCACTTTTTCTTTAGCTAATTATTGTTGCTCTATGGAATTCCTAATAGAAGTAGCCACAGATTCGGTATGGCGTTTAGATGCCTCCTCATGCCATCTGAAAAATGCTAGCCATTGATTTTTTGAAATTTTGGTTTTACTTAACTCTAGAGTTTCCCTGAGATAACTAATCTTGAGGTGGTCAAAGGTACCATTTGGTGGAAATTGCATCCTAACATTCCTACATGTAGCCTTATTCCATTCACTCAAGTATTTACAACAATTAGACCCATAATGGTCATACTTGAAGTGTTCAGGGGAACCAGAAGGAGGGACCGGTACCGCCGATGACTGCCCACTGCCCATGCCTAGGCCTTACAGGGCGACCCTGATCCACCCAGGACCAGCTTCTGCTGTGGAAGCCCCCCAATAGACACCCGGTGCAGCACGAGCCTCAAATGAGTCAGCAGACGTGCTTAGACTACCTTTAAACTAAAAAGTAATCCTCAAAAGGAAAAGTAATCCCAGCTAGTGGCTTCTGTGGGTCCCCAGATGGGCAAATTAAGGATCTCTGCCACCGTTCCTTAAGCCCCTGTAGCCACCCCGATAAGCCATGCTGTACTCTGGATGGTCGCTGAGGTAAGCACTCTACAGCCCAGATAGGCCCTGAGGGCTCTCTTTCATACAAACACAAAAGAGAAAAGGTAACGGGTTCGTCAGGGCGATGCCCGGTGCCAAGAGTAAAAGATTTTGCCCAATCCACTGCCCTTGCTTTCAGGACACTACCGGTCACAGTCGTGAAACTTGCAGTAGGCCTGGTGCGGCTACAGATGGAAAAGGGACTTCACTCACTCACTCAGACACAAAAGACATTTGGGGTGACAAGGACAAGCCCTCCTTAGGTGCGTGTTACTCCGATCATTCCCCAGCAAGCTACGATGCCTTGGAATATCCACTTGCAAGCCACACCACCCAAAAACCTGAGTCAGTCATCTGTCCCAGACAAAACACCAACCTAAAATGGCATACTCACTCTCAGCCCACGTCCTTGACGTGCTTCAGAGTATACTTACAACGAAAATGAGCACTGAAACTTTTACCCCGAAATCCAGAAGAAATCAGGAACAGCAAAACAGCTCACAAATTCAAATAAATCAAAAAGGGGAAAAGGGGAAGGGAAAAGCTGGATGTGAACCAACAGGTTCAGTCCCGTAGCTCTGCAACTTCACAGCTCAGCAGGGCGTCTCAGGCATGGGAAGTCACAAGAGAGTGAACTCACTCTAAGCCGGCTGTTTGGAGTTCCCAACCTAAGGTGTCCTGGTGCTCTGGAGTGGTTGAGGCATTTGGGATCTCGGTAGAACCTCCAAAATTGTCGATGACTCAAATCATCAGTCTTCAGACTCAGATTTCAAACCAAACATCCAGCTTTATTAAACTCTGCTGCAGCAGGGGGCTAGGGTCTGAACTAGCCAGCCAGCCTTACCAGTAGCCCAGATGCTATATAAACTAAGGTGTTACAGATTCATGGGTCATTTGAATATCTGCCCAGAGACAGCAAATTGCAACAAATTAGTAACAGAACATAACACTCCAGAAATTTCTATGTCACCCAAGGTGGAATCCATATTGGTTTCATGTAAAACTCCATTTTGAATTACAAACAAGTTAGCAGGAACATAAGTTAAGGAGAGCGGTCACAAATGAACTTATTACCTTTTGAGTTCCATAATATGACATGTGTAACTTAGCACTCTGCTTTCACTCAAATAATACAAACTTTACACAGACCTTCAACAACATGCATAGACTTTCTTTTTGACTTCCACAATACTAAGTTTGAAAAGCTTGTTCAGGTGTAAATTTTTTCATATACTGTGTATGGCACCAACATCCAATGCCTGTAAAATGTAAGAGGCCAAAACGACTGGACTCTTTCTACAGCAGTTGTGCTAAGACTTTTCGCATAGGTGTTGTGCGACACCTGCATTTGGGGAGACCAGGCAGTGATGCTCACCCCTAGTTCTCCCTATTCAGCCTTCTTCCCGGGGACTCCACCCAGGCTCTGGCCCCACTGCCGCTCACACCTCTTCACCCCCAAGACTCCTTCTTGACTGCTATTTGCACTTCTTTGCCCCCTCCTCACCAACTGCTTACACCTCTTCACCCCCAGAAGAAAGCAGCAGGTGGGGTGCCTCAAAGGAAGAAGCAGCATGTGATTAAGGCCATGGGAGCAGTGCTGGGGAGTTTCTAGCAGCAGTTGTTTAGGGAAGCTTAAGCCTCCCCAAACTCTTATATCACCGCCCATGACTTTTAGTGTTCTAGATTTTATATTGTGCCAGTCACTTTTTAAAAAAGAAATGCAATATAATTGCAGAATAATGTCTGGTTATTAAAAAAAAGCAGATATAATATGATACTTGAATCATTTCAGCAATTTTTCTTAAATAAATAGGTCTACTCTGTCTTTTCCAAACTACTGCTATTTATAGAAGGCCATTATTTTTCTGTGATTTTCTATGTCTTGTCCTCATCTCAGCTATGATTATTTGACAATCATATCAGGATTCAAGCATTGCCTTATCTATATGTCTATACTTGTGCCCATGAGTTATCCCCTCATTTCCCCAACTCACTGACTTCCTAGCCAGGATGTACTCACTAGTGCTCAAACTGCTACCATGTTCTATGAATCACAAGGAGTACTGAGGATATAATGCATCTACCTTCTGTGGATCAAGGGGAGTGAAGTCAGCATACCAAGTTTGCATTTATCTCGTGTACACTCACAGTAATATCTCTGTGCATTGTACCTTTGCAGCTGGAAGTGTGGCCTTCAGGGTCTCTCCATCCACACAAATGGAGTGGCTCTGCTAGATACAGTGATCATTTCTGACCTTAAAGTCTGTGAGATGAGGAGAAGAATGAGGATGGGATAGAACATGTTCCAAGAGATCCTGCAAGCCTCTGAGGATACTGAATAGAGGGCTTGGAGGAGCACCTTCATAGATAGTGGAGAGGAGAAAGGCACATGAAAAGGAGAGGGACGTGCTGCAGGACATATTAGTTATTTTTCAAGCAGCAAACAAACATGCTACAGATTCTTGTTGACCTTCAGCTTCTACAGTCCAATGCTTGCCTCCCTCTGCAGCCTATAGAGACCTTCATTCCCAGAGGGACCTCCTAAACATACATGCACAGTCCATGTGACACCCAGGGCCACTGTACTGCCCCTACCCTTCCACCCTCAGGGAAAGTACCAACAATCACAGCTGCACATACACCAATTGTGTCTTTCATGGGTCAGTGAATGCGCTTCTGAAATGGAAATGATGGTTCTTTCCCACATCAAAAATTATTTTCCCTTTATTTATTAAATTTTATTCTGTTATAAATGTGTCTTGTTTTCATGGGTGTGAAATAAAGAAGTCCTTTTTATTTTGGAAATTTAATTCATCTTTATAAATTCACACTATAGGCAGGCTGAAGCTGACATCAGAGATAATAGAAGTGTTAAATTACCCCACATAGCACCCATTACAAAGTTGATACCAGGATGCAAAAGTGTAATGTCTGATAGAGCACACTGTAGCAACACACATTACTGTATCTCACGGTTTGAAATAAAACAAGGAGTCCTGTCTTTTTAAAGACTAACAAATTTAGTGCATGAGCTTTCATGGGAGAAAAATCCCACTTCATCAGACACCTTGAAGAACATTTTCAAAGCCTCTCTCAGCCAAAGAGCTTCATGTTGATCTCTTTTTATAGCCTTGTATCCAGGTGCTCTGCCATTGCTCTGTCAGAGTGCTAGCAATTCTTCCTCTTCAAGCTCCTAGGAGGCATTCTCCTTGCTCTTCTGCTTCTGCAGCTCCCTTTTATACTAGCCTCCTGGGCCCTGATTGGCTATTACACATACCCTTCCTATTGGCCACTTTTCATGCACCCTCTCCAAGGTTCCTCAGTGCTTTCCTGGACAGTGAGGATGGCACGGGGTGCGCTCACTACAACACTCCCTGGAGGGCAAATTCCCCCTGGGCCATAAGCAAGTGCCTAGGCTAATCTGAAATTGTGCCTATCAAAGTCAATATTCAAGCAGACGGTATGGCTGTACAGCACCAGGGTCAGTACAACTGGTCGATACTCAGCCCTAGGGTCTTAGCAGCTTCACACCCTCAGGGCCAGGGCAGCACAACCTAGCAGCTAGATTCCATTCACACCCTGTGGTCAGAGCAGCACGGCCTAGCAGCCAGAGTCCATTATAAGAGTACCAGCCTAAGGGAAATGCTACCCCAGGTAGGGGGGCTCAGAACCTCCCACTCCACGGAGCCTCAGCCCACGGCCCCATTGGTGCCAGGGGTATGGCACCAAGTCAGTGGAAATCCACACCAAAACACACTGGCTTGAGGGTACACCACACCCAGTTCCCTCACCACCAGGTCCCCTGGGCTACTTCCTACCCAAGTTATGGAGATGGTCTATTCTTGAAGCTCCAGGCTATCCCCTCCTCCAGCCAGCACTGTTCATTCTCCTTTGGGGTCCTAAAGATCCCTGGTGGCTAGGAGCTCCTGGGCCTCTGCCTCCAGACAGCTTACCAGTGGTGGCTGCTTCCCTCCAAGGTTTCCAGGTCTGCACCTGCTCTGTAGTGGGTGCTGGTGTAACTCCTCTTCAGCAGCTTCTAACCTGTGTCCTTCCTCCATACTGGCCAGCCCAGACTGAACAGCTTCCTTTTATAGAGGGACAGCAGGCTGAGCATGCCCAGCAGGGCTTAAGGGACAGGGCTTCTGCCACCCATAGAGTTTGCTGGGTTGCTGCAGTGTAGGGCAGGCCTGCCCTATCACAGAGGGCCAGGTGTCCCATCACAATCCCTGGCCTAATGGATTAATTGGCAACTTAACCTTGAATGGTCCCTTAGAATGTGTGCTAACTACTTAAACTATCTATTCCAACTTCTATTTAGCTGTTACACTTTGTGTACCTTTCCCAGATCTGAGGAAAATGTCTATGTAGCTCAAAACCTTGCCTCTCTCACCAACAGAAATTGGTGCAATAAAAGATAATTACTTCACCCATCTGGCCTCTCTAATATCTCAGGACCAACCTACCTACAATAACACTGCACACAAATATTTACAGGTGGTAAGTGTGTATTTGATATAGAACTAAAGCATGGCTGTAACGCAAGGCCTACAGGCGAAAGACTTAAATTTCATCTTAGCCAAAGTAGGCTCAAGGAAGCTGGGCATAAGTCAATGACCCAAGAATAACATTAGGCCAGGAGAGTTACAAGATTACTGTGAAGAATTTCCAACAGGTGATATTCTGGAAAAATAGCCCACAATGTACCAATCTCGGCAGCAAGGCTTCAGATTGTAACATCATGGAAAGTTGTGCTCTTATTTCAGGTAACCTTGGAAACAGGTTGATGCAAATATTAACAATATGTTAATGAGACTAAGGAGAACAACCTATAAAAAGCTGGGCACCCCAGTATTTTGGGGGTCTGGAATCACAAATAAGGAAAAAGAGGGTTGTGGACCCTCATGTATATGCATAAGGTATTTGATACGTTTTTATATATGACATATCTGCATAAAGCCAACATGGGGTTTTATATTGCATTTTCTCCTTGGCTTGGTCTCAGGTGGCCAAATTTTGCACTGTAAGGCCTTATCTACACTAGAAATTTTTGCAATACCAGTATAATGATAAAATGACAAAGTGTCTCTAGCATGGAAGCAGTTCTACAGTTATAAGGCACCTTTATATTGGTGTAACTGTGTTCACACTGGAGCTTTTACTGGTCTAGATATGTTGGAAAAAACACCCATGCCTCTAACCAAAATAATTGTATTGGTAGAATTTGTAAGTGTAGATCAGCCCTTAGGTTTTCTGTGATTGCTCAAGGTACCAGGATATCAATCACACTGACAAAAATCAAAGATTTCCTGGAAAAGTTAAATTAGATTAGATTTAAGGATATGACTGTCACAGCCCTGGTCAAACTCTCCCTGCTGACACTTGTTAGACCTGCGTCCACTTAAGCTTCCCTAAACCTAAGTAGCCTCCTGCACTGTATTCTTGGCTTCTCTCATATAACTTGCTTGGCATGGGAGTGAGGCCTTATAGCCCAACTGTCCTTAAGATCCAGGACCAGCGTGACCTTCCCCAAGACACTCCAGTAGCTTATCACACATTTCCAGAGCTCCAATCTGGTGCATATTCTGGTTTACAACTGCCTCTTCAGGGACACTTGATGGTTGAAGCAAATAGACACGGACTTCATAAGGGTTCCCCTAAAAACCACTCTTTACTGTAGAGTGCACAAGTGATATTTAGATCCCAACAAAACTATAAGACATCTATATGCCATTTCATGCTTTACTGTTCGAGATGTGGGACACAATTCCAAGTCCATTCTGCTGGACCTCTTTTTTCCAGGCTTCCCCTTTGGAATTTGAAGTCTGTGGTCTTTCACCGCTTCCTTTGACATGAGCTGCTCCTACATTTCCCACCAAAAGCCTGTGCCCTCCTCTCATCCCCCACTCAGACTCTGAGTCTGACCCTGTTGTCTGGTTTGTTGTCCTGTTTAGGGTTTTTCCAGTCTCCAAACACCTCTCCCAATAAATCACCTACTAGGATTTGTTGTTCCAGGCCCAGACCCATCCTTTAGCCAGAGCCCTGTCCTTACATTGACAACATTTTTGTGTTTGTTTGTTCTGTAGTTTCTTCCAGACAAGATAGATGATGTGTGTCAGGGAACGTATCAGCCCACAGCAGACTCACTATACATTGAGGTCCAGTCTTCTATGTTGGCAGAATACCTTTTACTGGTATAGAGGATTGTCAGCATGCACCCCACTGGACACACATCTCCAGGTGATGGGAATGGGGAATTACTCAACTGCCCCCCCCCCACCTGTACTTCATCTTTTAAGTCTCTAGTCCTAGATCTCAGCCCTCCAGCCAAATCCTTTTCAGTTTCCCACTTCCAGGGTACAGTCTAGTACAGGCTGGTTCACTTGGCCTCAGTGGCTACCATTAGTCTTAACACCACTCCTTAGTGGCCTGGGGGAGGCAGGAAAGACCCAGGCCCACCCACTTGTCCAGGCCCCAGCCCAGGAACCCTATGCACCATGCTGGCACTGCCTCAACCCCCCTCCAGCTCAATAGGCCCTCTGGGCCATAGGTATCATCTCTCCCTTGTACCAGAGAAGCAATCAGCTGGGCCTGCCTACCTCCCAGGGCCAGGCCTTCAGCACACCACCCTGCAACCCAGAAGAAGACTGGCTTGAGCTCTGGCTTCAGCCCCTATATATACAGGCTCCCAAGCTCTGACTGGCTCTCCAGCCACCAGCTCCTATTGACCACTCCTTTCTGAAGGGCTTTTAACCCCTTCCCTTCTGGAGGGGGAAATTATCCCACTACAATTGGTTTATGCTGCATCTCCAGTAGGGGGCTATGCTGGCATAGCTATACCAGAAAAGGCTCTGTAGTGTAAACAAGCCCTTATGAAATTGCTGTGTCATCAGATTCATAAAATGAACAAGTCACAGGTTGCACATAGTGAAATTCCCAAAATTATCACAATGGCTTTAAAAAACCTCATAGAAAAGTTTGTAAGTTTAAAAAGGAAAATGGCCTTTTAAAGTAACCTGGTAGCATGTAATATTAGTTCCTTCCACAGCTCTGAAAACACATACAATGCTGTGAAAACTCAATACCTCTCTTTTGTGTATTTTACCTGCAGGTTTGTTTTAACATACTGTTGTAACACTAATATTTAGCACTTATTATATAGTACTAGATATTTTCAAAGTACTCAATAAATATTGAGTCCGGCTAACAAGAAGGCTCAGTTGTCTTTGCTTTGACTGAAAAAGGAAGGAAAAGTTCACTCGTTTCCTTTCAGTGGTCTGTTATGTTCTATTATAAGAAATAAACACAGCATTGCTACACCCATACAGTTGCTATGGAGGCTTCATTTTAATTCATGAAACTAGTTTAGTGCATGATCCAGCAAGCTTTATTTTTATCTTCTTTCATCAATAGTCCCACTGAAATCATTGCGGCTATGTGTGTAAGCCACACAGGAATGGTCCCTTTAAAGTATAACATTTGCCACTGCCTTACAGTTTGAGAGGCAGTACAATCTAGTCATTGAAGTGGGGCTGGGCTGGGGGACAGGAAATCCTGGTTTCTACTGGATAGACTCATAAAGTATGTCTACAATGGAGATTCTGTTAAATCAACTTAACAAGGTCAACTTTAAGTCAACCTTGTTAAGTCAACTTAGAGAGTCCACTGTCGACTGCCTGCGTCCACACTGGTAGGTGCTAGGTCGATGGAAAAGTGGTGTGTTGTGGATAGCCCTGGGAGGGGGCCTGGAGGCCAGTTAGGTCAACTTAAGGGCTTTCCTCCTCTACCCTGGCTTAAGTTGACTTAATAAGGTCAATTTACGCCTTAGGTCAACCTTAAGAGGTGGTGTATCAAGTTCCTGCTCTCCAGCAGCCTCAGTCTTCCGCCTCACTGCCTCAAAGGACCACTCCCACCTTGGCTGGCAGGAGAACCGGGCCCCACCCGTACTCCAGGTTCCAGCTCAGGGACCCTCTACACAGCAGCCAAAGCCCATTCCTTACACCTTACTGTCTTTCCCTGAGCCGCTTCCATAGCCCCTAGCTCTCCCTCCTCCTAGGGAGTAACTTTAGACAGCTCATCTCTGCAGCCCCAGCCCATCTCCCAGGGAATGGCTGCGGATTTTCGCCTGCTACCCAATCTCTTCCAATTTTCTGTCTTTTAAGAAGCACCACCTGTCGGTCACAGGTGAGCTTCTGTCTAATTAGCTGACTATAGGCTGAAGCTGCCCCCTCCCCACCTTTCACAGCCTAATTATCTGATTGGGCCCACCTGACCCCCCATGCACCAGTCAGACTTCATGTACAGATGTGCCATTATCATAAAGGCCCATGTAGCCAGTCAGCAAAGATGGCCTATGCCTGCCTACAGTGGGAAGGGGGGGCAAGACACAGTGACTGCAGCTGGCTTCAGCCATGTATTGAGCATGCTCAGCCCATGTGCAGCAGCAAACTGGGGGAGGCATGCAGCCCCCACCTACCCCCTCCCACACATTGCCTCTGTCTGTCAGGATGTGACTTTGACCTGTGTCCCCAACTAGATTCTAATAGGTGGAATATGTCAGACGTGCACCTGGTCACACACTGACCTAGGATCGGTCATACCTTACATACCTCTTGTCATCTGCTTAAAATGGAAAAGGACAGGATGAACTTTTTCCACCTTGTTAAGCTCTTTCGGCTAAGGACTTGTCTTACATGTTTGTAATACCCCACGCATGCTTATGGCACTGATAAATAAAAAGATAACTTCTAATTGCATATTTATTTTTCAGCAGCCTACCAGAGCATCATGTCTATGCTAGGAGTGCTCACTGCTGCAGCTACATGGGTATGCATATACCAATGACTAAAACTTCAAAGCAGAAAATGCCTAAGGTGCAGGCAAGCATGGAAAATGCCTGCTGCCACAGAAACGAACCAAGCATAAGGGTCAAAAGGTGATAGTTGGACACTGACCTCCTGTGTTTTCTTTGCAACTCTTCCGATTGTACTGTAGTCTCATTGAGATGTATTGTCATTCTGGGAGCCAAGTGTTCATTTTGTTAACAAAGAGGGTAATTAATCACTGGGACAATTTACCTGGTGACATGATGGGTAAAGTTCTCCACCTTCAAGTGTCTGATGAAGTGGGATTGTCTCCCACAAAAGCTCATGCGATAAATAAATTAATTAGTCTTTAAAAGTGCCACAAGACTCCTTGTTTATCAAGGCTAGGTATCTTTCTAGGAGATAGGCATTCACTCAGCCAGAATTATAGGACTCAGTGGGTGAAATTCTATGTCTGTGTAATACAAGAAGTCAGACTAGATGATTAGAAAGGTCTCTTCAGGTGTGTCTACCCTGGCACCTTAGGTTGACTTAAGGATGCTTAAATCAACCTACAGAATACTGCATGCTCACTCGGTGCTTGTTAAGTTGACTTAAGCGCTTCCTTAAGTCAACTTAACACCACTTCTGAAGGTCATCTTAAGGCTTAAGTTGACCTTAAGTCAATTTATGTAAACTTAAAGCCAGTGTATACGGGTATGTCTACACTACAGACTCTGTTAAGTCGACTTTAAGTATGTAGATGCTCCTTTAAGTCAACTTAACAAGGTTAATTTTAAGTCGACTTAACAAGTGTAGACATAGCCTTCTTGCCTTAACATTTATGAATCTATGCTCTCAATAATATGTGATCTTGGGCCACCAACAAATAAATCATTTTCATCCTGGTCCATAAGATGAGAGTGATAGTGCCTTGCCAGGGAACTTTGAGGCTTTAATTCATTAAAGTTTATAAAGCCCTTTGGATGGAGGGACTATAGAAGTGTATCACTATTACTATAACTGTGTAACAGGAAGTGAGCTACAGTTCATCAAGCTAGTAACTGACTTCTGAGGCTGTTTGTTTGGAGAGGGGAGTGGGTTCAATGTCCTTCAAGTGAGAATCAATAATGGTTTATGTCTGTTGCTAAGATTTGGCCAATAAACAAGCAAGGACAGAAGTGAATGCTCCCACTTTTTTTTTTTTCCTCCAAAAAACACAGGCGGTGTTAACCATTAACAGAACCAACCTGCTCAGAAGGCTCCTGTTGCATACAGCTTGTTTTCCCCTCACCTCTGTCCTGATCTTGTGGACTCCTGCACGGGAGGACCGAAGAAGGAGATGGTTGAGGATCCCAGGAAGAAACCTCTCTTTGTTCTTGCCCTTGTCCTGCTGCACAGCTCAGCATGTGTAGGTAAGGAGGGTGCTGGTGGAGGCTCAAGCATCAGTAGTGGAAGATAATGAATTGGAGGATTTGACTGATGTAGATTCTGGCTATGAATTCAGCTGATTAGGGTCCAATCCAATAGGTGTATCAGATCCCTGCTATAGTCAAGTAAGGGATTGGTCAGAGAAAAGTGACTGTGAATGACATATTGGTTCCATGTGTGTCTGTGAGACAAGTCCACCAACTTGGCTTAACAAAAGTAATTACGGCAACCCAACTGTCAGCTAAGTTTACATTGCAAAATCTTTATTTGCTGTACTTGAGTATGAGATAGGAAGTGCCAGATGATATGTTCAATTTGGCAGTGTTGGTAAATTAGAAAATCAATTTCTGTCTTGAAAACTGAGCATGTCTGATTTAGAAGAAGAAAAAAAAAATATGGGATCCTATGGTTTGTTTAAAAAAAAAAGCCGCTGAAAAACTGTTCTCTTATTTCCCATTTAACCTGCGTTTCCTCCAGTGCAATTCCCTGTCCCTTCACTCATTTGCCATCAATTGCTGTTCATAGAATGCACAGGACTGTCACTGAATTTGTCCTTTCTAATCAGCCTTGCTCAATCAATACTATAGATCAGTTGCAATCAGAAATGCAACCCTCGGGTCCAATTCTCCCTTCCCCATTCCCAGTTATGGGTAAGTCCCAAATAAACTTCAGTGGGAGACTTGGGCCCTGTCTCTTGCTACTCAGTTCCTTGCATTGTTCAACAATGGTCCCTCCAGGATATTTTTTAAGTGTCCTCAGTGGGGATAAGGAGTGATTTGTAAGGGGATTCCTTGTTTCTCTTTTAAACATATCTTCAAGGTTGTGATAGATAGATAGATAGATAGATAGATAGATAGATAGATAGATAGATAGATA
>ML685952.1:3634227-3652771 GCA_007922175.1 Pelusios castaneus | reverse complement strand
ATAGATAGATAGATAGATAGATAGATAGATAGATAGATAGATAGATAAAGGGTAGTAGAGAGAATGAGCATGAAAAGACTCAAGCTTTTCCGTGGGGCTGCATCAAAGATGAATATGACCTATAGAGCACATTTTCAAATCAGCACCTATATCATTCCTGCAGAACATGTGCATGAATGTGAAGGGGTCACTGAGCATATGAAAAATATAACATTCCTATAATGTTCTCCATGCCAGGATTTTAGAGCACTTTACAAGAAATAATACATATAATATTCCCAGCAGATTGCATACTATGGTGATGGATAATAAACAAAACACTAACTAAGGATTTGTTTACATAGGGAAATTTACCAGCCTCTACCAGCGTAATTAGTATCACTCTAGTTAAAGCAATACACGAGCCTGTACTGACACCCTTTTTCCAGAATAAGAGTGAGTTTTACTGGTTATACTGCTTTCAATATGACAAGTAGAGTACACAGAATAAAAGAAAACCGTTTGGGGCACTATAGCAGTGTGGTGTCATGCAGGTGGGCGTTGGGAGCTCTGCCTTAAGAGACTGAAGAGTGACCTTACATTGCTCTCCAATGATCCTCTCTGGCTCGTGCTCAGTGTGTCATTGGTAGGATCCGGAAAGAACCATCTCTAGATCTCCAGTAATTAAGAGACTGTAGCCAGTGTGGGCATGTGCTTCACAGAAGTATTTGAACAACTTGAGACTTTCTGAAGCCAGTCATTCATGACAAAGGCTTCAGTGTGGCAGGTGGTGTACTAACACGTAGGAAAAGATGGCTCTTGCCCTGGAAACTTTACAATGAATCTAAAGGGTCTCTGATCTATCTGTGGGGATTTCCAGAATGGTGAGTCACTGTTACCCCACTGAGGCTCAGAAAGTGAGAGCTTTGCCCTGGCTAATTATGTGATACACTGGTACGTCTGCCTTGCCAGAAAACTCTTTATGAATCTGACAGCCCAAACCTTGCCTTGCAGATAACCATCAGTGACCTCCAGTTCCTGAGTTCACCAGAAATGTCTTCCCCCAGTGCTCAATCTGTCTGGCTGTAACAGTTACAGAACTTTGTCTAGTTCACTTTTCTTTGTACGAGACAGTACACAGCCAGGTAACCGGGGTTGGTAAACCTTCCACTTCAACCAAAACATAGAAATGATTTATAGTCAAAAATAAATAAATAAATAAATAAAGTTTATTAACAAAAAGGTACAGGCTTGAATGATTGCAGGTATGAGGAATAACTAGAAATAGTTACAAAAAATAGAAGTAAGAACATGTTTAAGACGTTAATCTAACTCAACAAACTAGAGCCCTTTGTTCAAAGATTTTCCTCACCAGTCTTTCTTGCTGTCTGGCAGACCAGTTTTTTGGCCAGGTCCCTTCACAAAATTGAAAGTGCTTGGTTTCTTTGGGTCTGTCTACACTTGCAGCTAAGGTCAACTTAAGGATGCTTAAGTCAACGCTGCATCCACACCTAGTTTTCATTAAGTCAACCTAAGCACTTCCTTAAGTCAACTTAATAACACCCCCTCTTTAGGTCGACTTAGTGCTTATTAAGTTGACCTAAAGCCAGCGTGGACACCCTGCGTCGACCTAATTGGCTAACTCGACCTACGGCTGGGGAGAAGAGAGCTGCAGCTTGGGGGCTTGTACAAGTCCTTGAACACCCCGTGTATACACAACACAATGATTTGAGGGATCAGAGTGTTATCAATTTGTATATGGTACATTATGACAACAGTGTATTAGGTGCAGGTCAGGCCTGATGAGTTGCTGACATACAACAGTGAATCTTCAACAGGCCTCTGTGCTACAAGAGAACTATCTCCATTTTACAGATGGGAAACTGAGGAATAGAAATATTAAGTGACTTGCTGAAGATCAAACCGGAGGGCTGTGGCAGAGTGGAGAATTGAACCTCACTCTCCAATGTCTCAGTGACATCTCCACCACCCCATTTGCTCTTTCCCACTAGGCATACATAGACTAGATATGCATTTTTTTTTCCTCACTGCAGGCCATGAGACCTATGTTCAAGAGCAGACCTGCACTGACTTCCAGTCTGCAAAGATCTTTCAGGGCCGAAAACTTAAGATCCAATTTCTTCTGTTCACATCCTCGAACCATAACTGTGGACAGCTGATAGCAGGTGATGATGACATCAAGAACTCCAATTTCAATACTAGCCTGGAGACAAAGATAATCATCCATGGCTTCAGGTGAGCATAAACTGGACGTTTGGTCCTAGCTATCTCTGAGATCTCCTCTCTCATGTCGTACCTCAGCAATTATTATTCTTTACGATTTGCATTACAATAGCTCCTAGGAGCCCTGGTCATGAAACAAACCCAGAACAACGACGAATGATATTCCTTGCTCCAAAGAGTTTATAATCCAGTCAGGCAAGGTGCTCCAGCAGGAGGTCACTGGTTTAAATCGGAGGGGAAGATACTCCATGTCAAAAAAGAGCTGATTTTCAAAATGTCAGTGAAAAATCTAGTCAACATTCCTCATTCCATTAAAACAAAAATAGGGAGAAAATTGTTAATACAGTTTGTGACTTTTTGCGCCTTCCTCTTGAAACCAACTACAGAACTAGTCACAATACTTCAAATTTCAACATTTCAATTAAATGTTAAAATTTTAGATTTCCACAGGTTTAAAAAACAAAGAATATCCCCACCACCATAAAAAAAAAAGTCCCGTTTTTTTTTTAAATACTTTTTCATGAAGTGTCTTTGTTTTGGACTTTTCTCCTTCCATCACCCGAGCCAGTACCTGAATTTCTTTATCTTCGAGGAAGGCAGCCAGGTCCATCTTTCCTCTGCTTATCATGGAAGTAGGGGGGTTGAGCCGTGTTTTTTAAAGCAGTGGCCATGTAGTGGTCTTGTTTTTTTGTGGGTGCATCGCCCAGCCAATTGTTGATTTTAACTCCCGTTAGTTTAAATTTACATGAAGTGAGAGACATCCTAAAATGAAATCAATAAATAAAACACATGCCGAGGTGAGCACCTATCATTTTATGTGGAAGAGGAATTGTGGCAGAAAGAGGATTTTTCAAGGTGTTTCAGCATTGCTACACTCAGGAGCCTAAATTTCATTTTTAAAAGGATTTAGGTACTTGGCAGCCAAAATCCAAATGCTGTTGATAGGATTTTGGCTCCTAAGTGCCTAAATCCCTTTAAAGTAGGATGGTTAGACTTCTGAATCAGTTTGGTGTCCCAGCACTAAATGCCTTTAAAAAACATGGGCCTGTGAGACTTGTCCAAAGTCTCTCAGCCGTCTGGTAGCACAGCCGTGACTAGAAGTTATTGGCTTCGAGACCTCTATTTAGTTCACTGGACTACACCATGTCTGGAAGGAAACTTCTCCCTGACCTCAATTTGTGATCAGCTTCAACGCTACAGAAAGACCAATACCTCTGGTAATTTCTCTGTAGCTCTTGTCACTGCAATGCAGGGGTAAGATTTGTAAATGTAAATGTCTGATTTCTTAGTGAAACATAATGGGGAGGATTACTACAGGTGAAAAGAATTAGCGAACTGCAATGAAAAAAGACTGATTGGGGCTGCCTGATAGCAGACAAAACCTTCACCTACTGTATGAGTAAAGGTCTAGAACACTTGTCTTCTGCGGGAAGATTGAAAGAGCTGGGTTTGTTTAGTCTGGAAAAGAAGAGACAGAGAGGGGACATGCTAACAGTTTTCAAGTATGTAACAGGTTGTTACAAGGAGGAGGGAGAAAAATTATTCTCCTTAACCGCCCGTGATAGGATAAGAAGCAATCCACTTAAATTACAGCAAGGGAGGTTTAGGTTGGACATTAGGAAAAAATTCCTAACTGTCAGGGTGATTAACCACTAGAATAAGTTGCCTAGGCAGGTTGTGGAACCTCCATGATTGGAAGTTTTTAAGAGCAGGTTAGACAAACACCTGTCAGGGATGGTTTAAGATGGCACTTGACCCTGCCATGAGTGCAGGGGACTGGACTCGATGACCTCTCATGGTCCTTTCCATTTTTCTATGATTCTGTGGCAGTCTCTGCTGAAAGATTTCCCCAGTGAGGAAGTCTGCATGTGTGCATGCCCCCTTTTGGAAAGCATCTAACATTTTTTTCTGATGACTTACCAGAGCATGGGGCACAAAGCCCTCCTGGATCAATGGACTTATTGGTGCATTACTCCAAGCTGCCAAGATGAACGTGGTTGCAGTTGACTGGGTTTATGGAGCTACAGCAGCCTACCTTAGTGCTGTGGACAATGGCAGAGAGCTTGGCATAGAGATCTTTTGTTTCATCAAGAAGTTGCTGGTAGGTGGAAATGAACATCTGGGTGAGAGAAGCATGGCCAAGAAACAGACGCAGTTGTGAATGGAAAGCAACCCAAACTGTAGCATCCACACTGGCCTCTGCAGGAAATGATCAAAAGGGGTGTTTATTTCCTAATAATTTACTGCACTTGCCAAACAGATTCTCCTTCTTTCAGCTCAACCCCTCATCCCAAATACCCTGTTGTCTCCCCCTTCCTCCTGAGTAACACAGCGCAAATGTGCACTGAACTGTCATCTGCTTCTCCAGCCCATCACTGTGTGGGGTCTGTGTAGTAAGAATATTGCCTTTCTCTGCCCCTTGCCCCTCACTCACCCTGTTGTATAGCACTATCACATACTGTGCTGCCTAGCATTGTGTTTCATTATATTGTATTAAACAATACTGCATTGCCCTGTCTATATCACAGGCGCTGCAAAGTATTGTATCCTCACATATTGCAGGCACAGGACTTGATCCTCCATTGCTTTCCCCTGGCATCATCATTTCCACCTGTGAAAATTGACCTTCAAACACTCTCTAAGCAGAAGTGTTAGGATAAATGTGTTGTGTCTTGTCCCATTACATTTTATTGCCTCAGAATGTATCACGCTGCATCTATTGCATCCAATGTATTTAATTGGGGTGCATGCTATCATATCACATCATGTAGACCCTGATTCTGAAAACACTAAACCGAGAGCGTTAGTTCCATTAAAGTCAAGTAATCTAATCTGTACAACTGAAACCAATGAAACAATGAGAGATACAGCAACAGCAGGGCATAGGGAGGTGACGAAGCCAGGAAAGAAGCCTTCTCCTTCTTGTTCATGCTGAAAGGACATTCGGGCAATGGAGCAATGTCACCCAAGTAGGAAGTCCTGAGGGAAGTGCTCCGGTGTGTAGTGGGCTGGAGGAGATGGCTGCTCTGGCTTGAAGAGTTCTTGTGTCGGTGTTTGCAATGTGGTGGCAGTGGCTCAGAGGGTGGTCACACTATCTCCCAGATCACTGTCTGTTGGCAGGGGAATTAGCCAGTCAAGTGTTGTGGCATTGATCTCTTGGGGGAGTGTGGTAGGGAAGGCTGAACCCCAAGCAATCTTAGAGGAGCCCTGATCTTCAGGCACAGCAGATCTAGCAAGTAGTCTAGAGGTCTCCGGCCTTCAGCACAAGCCATTCAGCCACAGGTTGGAAGGTTGCCATAACAGGGGGTGGAATGGCAGGAATGAGGAGGGAGACCTGGGCCCCTGGATCAGTGGGAATACTACTAAAACACAATGACACAGGCCCTACAGCAAGAACCGGACTAAAGTCTGATTTACCTGAGCTATTTCCAACCATCATCTGGGGGTCCTCAGCAGAGGCGGCCTTTGGCTATTGGGGGCCCCCTATAGGCCCGTGGGCACCCTCCTTCCTGGCCTCAGCTCCCCACTGCTACCCCCAGCCCCCCTCTCCACAGCCTCAGTTCCCCACCGTCCTGGCCCACTTCCTGGCCCCAGCATCCCCCTGCAGCCCCGTGTCCCTAGCCCCCTCCCCACCACCAGCCTCAGCCCCAGCTCCCTGCTGCTGCTGCCCCACCGGCCCTGGCTCCCTCCCAACTCCGCCACCGGCCCCAGCCCCCACTGCTGGCTGCTGCCCCCACCGCCCACCACCAACCCGTCCAGTGGCCAGCTCCTTCTCCTGCTGCCAACCGAGGCAGACATGGCTTTTGGGGTAGGCGAAGGGGCCCCAGGTATACACCTGCTTCACCCTATCCCAAAAGCCACGTCTGGTCCTCAGGCTTATCCGGGTATTTGGTCACCACCAGCTCCTCTCCAGATGTAGTCTTCTCTGGGGTAATGTTACCGTCCTGCCAGTAATAGAGCTGGAGGCCTGCAGCCAGTAAGACGTATCTGCTTCCTTTTCTGTCTCAAACTGAGTCGGAAGCCCCTAGCCCTGCCTTTTATACTCCCTGTCCCACCTCTCAACTTCCATTGGGAGGGACAGTCCTGGCTTGACTCTACCCACATGGGCCACTCCCCTTCTGGCTCAAAGGGAGGCTACACCACCTCACTGCTGCTATCAATAGGTCAGAAAGAATTAAGAACAATATCCACCAGTCTTCACTTTTCTCTGGTTACTGATCCTGTGAAGCAGTACATCCCAAGAACAGTGCACTGAACTGGGAGTCAGCAGATCTGGTTTTGCCACGGATCTGCTGTATGAGTGAGCAGATCACATCTCCTTATATCTCTGATTTCCTATATGTGAAATGGGGCTAATAGTGACTCACCTCTGAAAAGTGCTTTGAGACCCTGGGGTGAAAAGTACCGCAGAATCTCATTTATTCAGTCAGCTTGGGACTGGAGCCAGATCAGATAATCAAACATTCAAATAATCCAGAGAATGTAGAAGCGTGAGGCTGCAGCACTGTCTAGTGGCCACAGAAGAGATTGATGGCTTCTAGATCTGGATGCGCTAGTTTGATTAATACATAGAACTAGGTAATGAGGGGTCGGATAAATGTGGTTCTACTGTGCTGAGAAGTGCTAACTTTTATTATCAAATCCTCAGGCATTCGGAGTGTCAGAGACATCCATCCACCTTATTGGGGTGAGCCTTGGAGCACATGTTGGGGGACTGGTAGGGTACCTCCATGGAGGCCGGCTGGGAAGGATTACAGGTATTGGAACGTTGGGTCCAGAATTCTTCTAATGGCCACGAGCTGTGAGGACAGAGTGCAAGAGTATGTCAAAATTGATTGGAAAGGATTGGCTTGTGGGTGCTTCTGAGTTACAGAGCAGTTCAGGAATGACTTTCCATGGAATAAGGGCCAGCAACCCTCTGGTGAGCACAAGATTTCACATGCAGGACTCACTGTGCAGACAGTGAAGAGCCCATAACATTTTCATGCTCAGGCTATGTCTATACTAGAAAGTTTTTCCAACAAAGTTTTGCTGGCATGCAGCCACCGCTATAATTAAATTGCTGTTGCACATCTTCATTGTCTCCTTCCATCAGTGGATTGCATCTATACTGTCAGCTCTTTTGTTGACAAAGTGAACAGTGCACTGTGGATAGCTAACCCACCATGCAACTGCACACAGTGTGCTTTAGGAAAGGTTTGCAATGCCTTATGAGACAGGCACTGTGTCAGGTAATGAAGGTTCCCTACTAGTTTGACAGCTGCTTTTAAACTGACACTCAGTGGTGTAGCAAGGGCATCTGGCACCCACTGGTGGTTGGGAGCCAAGCTAACTCAATGTTTGTTTTGCTGAACTAGACTAACATGGCTACGCCTTTGGAACATGACAATCACAGGGTGCACTTTACACTCAGATGTCTGGCACATAGAGGACAGCCTGACAATGTCTAACTACCTGCACCACAATTCTCCCACCTTTTAAAAAAAGAAGTGCATTATTGTGCTTAGTTTAGTCTCATATTAGTTCTGTATATAAGTTATGATGCAAGGTATTTATCAGAAGGGGAAATTGGGACAGCTCTTCCTGTTTCCTCATAAGCATTTTGAGATTGACCTTCTACAGCAGGGTTGTCAAATGGCTGGCCAGATTTGACTTAAATGTACTTCAAGTGGGCCATACATCAGAATAATACAGCACTCTAGTGGCATTGCGGAGCACTGTGTATGTGAGACTGTGCTCCATGAGATGATTACTCTCTTTCAGGGAGAGGGTGTGGTCTCATGAAGTGTAATCTCACATACCCAGCACTCTGTGATGTCATGAGACCTGGCACACTCGCAATGTTGCAGAGTGCTAGCTATACGAGACATGCCACCACCGCCCCTCTGTTAGGGAGAGAGTGTGGTCCTGCAGACCAGTCACGGGCCAGATGGAAGAGATTCGTGGGCCACACGGATGCATGTTTGACACCCAGGTTCTACAGTAACATTTTTATTTACATCCTCACCAGGTCTATACAATTAGCACTATTCTCCTCTCCAATAATTACATGCTCACCAATCTCAAAATCAGGGCCTCCTGCCCTTTCTGACCCTTTCACTTGTAATAAATGCTCAATTTGTGTCTTCCTTCTCTCCTTTCCCCTTTTACCTCTGCCAAGCAAACCACAGGCACTAATAGATTCTGGCAATTTTCCCACTCACTCCTGCCCTATGATTTCCCAAGCATACTGGAATTTACATCCAATTTCCTCTTCTTATTTGCAACATGAAGATATTTGGATCAGCATCTGGATTTCTTGGTGCTAATCTAAACTCTTCCAACCCAAGGCTGCCTCCAGAGTCTCTCTGAGGGCTGCAATGTGTCTGCTGTTCCAACTTAAGTTCTATCTTGGTACAGGACTGGATCCTGCAGGGCCCAGATACACAGAAGCCAGCCATGAGGAGCGCCTGGATCCTGGAGATGCACTCTTTGTGGAAGCCATTCACACCGATTCAGACAGTAATCTGGTTTCTATTCTTTTCAGCCCAATGCTTCACCCCATGCTGCCATTATTAACACCTAGGAATGTGTTTACTATATAGTGGTCAGCATGGCCCAGCAGCTAAACCCAAAGCCAGATTCACACATATCTGGTTTCTGGGCATAATACACTGACAATTGATTAACTCAAACCTGGTATTGCCCTGCAGCTGGTAAAAGCACCACCACAAGCAGAATGGGCCACATAGAAGTGATTCAGGGAGAGGGTTGTTCGTCCTATTCACTCGCTGGCTGGGGAAGAGGAGAAAAACTCTTTTTTCAGATGCTGCGGGCCATGTCCTCCGTTCACGTCAATGGAACAATGCTGACTTACACCAACTGAAAAATATGATCTTCTGCCTTTAACGATAAGCAAATTTCTTAGTAACACAGCATGGGGTCTGTACTTTACTGCAGTGAGACTGAATCTATTTAAGAAAAGTCTCTCTCCATACAGAGAGCAGGGGCATAGCTACAAGTGGGCTGGGCCCACCGACCCAGGCAGCTGTGTGAGCTTAGCTTTGCCACCGCAACCAGGGACCAGCCAGCAGCAAGTGGCTGCAGCCTCGAGTGGTGTTTCTGAGGACAGACAGGCGGGGGCGGGCTGCTCTCTGCCCACAGCTTTGGCCCTGGGCAGCCACTGCAGCCAGGGCAGCCTCTCTCCCTCCCTCCTCCTCCAGATGCTAGGCAACTGGAGTATTGTCAGAAAGCTTGCCGTCACATGAGAGGAAGCAGGACTGGCCAGGCCCATCCTGGAGAGTCAGAGGCCTGGCCAGAAAACGGGGGCTTGCTACACGGCTGACAGAGAGGAAGTGAACACTTTAAAAGAAACTACACATTAGCATAAATCTATTCCCCTTTCACATCAGGGTGGGGGTTGTCCCTGTCACTTCTGCTACCTATCAAAGATGCAACACCTGAGGCCCTGACAATGTATTGTCATTAAAGTTTCCATGGCAGTTTTTGCAAGTCCCAGTGTCACAGTCAGTACATACTGCTCCCAAAATGTCCCTGGCAATTCAATATTCTGCTTCACTTCCTGTCCTAAATTGTTATGAAGCACTGATGGGTTCCAGGGATTCCTGATACTGTAACAGTCTTGATGCACATAACCAACTAGACAGGGGCCTCCTGGTGTTAAAGCTGGGGAATTGGCTCAGGTGGCAGCCTGTCCAGTGGTCACAGCACCATCCCTCAGACAGTTCTCTCACTCTCTAATTCTGGGCAAGACCTTAGCCCTCCAGCTGAGTCCCTTCAGTCCCCCCTTCCAGTGTAGAGCCCAGTTCTGGCTCACTTGCTTGCATCAGTGGCAACCACTGTCCATTCACCACTTAGCTATGGCCTCTCCACCTACTAGCAGCCTAGGGGAGGTGGACAGGAACTGGTCCTGCCCACTTTTCTGGGCCAGCCCAGGGACCCTATGCATGCCATATGAGCACCAGCTCAGCTCCCTTAGTCTTGTTCAGCTTGCACCTCAACACGTCCCCTGGGCCATATCCACCTCCCCAGGTACATGTTGCCTCCATCTCTAGGCTGTGCACTTTAGCAAACCCTGGCAGTGCAGTGAACTGCTCAGGGTCCTGGTCCTGTCTCTTACCCCAGCTAAGATCTCATCCTCTCTCCTCTCCAGTCAGAAAACTGCCCCAGGTAGGGCCTACAGCCTAGCCTTTATATGGGCTACTGGGCTCTGATTGGCCCTGAAACTACCTACTCTTATTGGCTACTCCCTTTCTCGGGGTTTTTAACCCTTTCTAAACCAAAGCAGGTCAACTGCCCTGCTACATTACCTTACACTCCTCCTACTTCCACTGACTTCAGGGGAGTTACTTCACATTTATTCTGGTGTAAGCAAAAGCAGACTCAGAGCCAAAGATTGTACAATTACTTAGTAGCCTTTGTAAAGCACTGAGTGGTCAATTTAGATGAAAGCGATTATAGACCATCAATGCTTTACCTTTTGTAGCATCTTCCACCTGAAGACCACAAAGTTCTTTATAGTGTTATGAATTAAGCTTTATAACTCTGGGAATTAAGTCAGTATCATTCCCATTTTACCGAAGGAGGAAACTGATGCACCATGACAAACAATTTGCCCAAAGATACAGAGGCCTAGTGACTCCCGCCCCTATGCTCTGACCACTACATCTCACTGCCTCTCACAGACAATAATGCAGGGCAAGAACATAGAAAAGGTCTTGCCCTTCATCACAGCCCATCATCTTCTCCTGAAGTGAAGTCACAGTGATGATTGATAACCTCAGTCATTTCCTGAGCAACACACTATGATGTCACAAAGCCAGGACACTGGCATCACTGTGGGATTTGGCAGGCAAAACTGAAGAAGGGAGTCACAAGAAGAGGATCAGGGATGGTGTAGGTCTCTTACTGAATAGGGCAGGTATCTTCATGATGGATGATGCAGAGAAGGCTGAAGTACTCAATACTTTTTTTACCTCAGTCTTCACAGGCAAGGTCAGCTCCTAGGCTACTACACTGGGTAACACAGAATGGAGGTGATGGAAGGTCAGGTTAGGGACTACTTAGAGAAGTTGGATGTGCACAAGTCTATGGGGCCAGATGAACTGCATCCGAGGGTGCTGAGGGAATTGGTCGATGTGATTGCAGTGCCACTGGCCATTATCTTTGAAAACTCGTGGCGAACGGGGGAGGTCCCAGATGATTGGAAAAAGGCAATAGTACCTGTCTTCAAGAAAGGAAAAAAGGAGGATCCAGGCAACTACAGACCAATCAGGCTCACCTCAATCCCTGGAAAAATCATGGAGCAGGTCCTCAAAGAATCCATTCTGAAATACTTGGAGGAAAATAGAGTGATCAGGAAAAGTCAGCATGGATCACCAAGGGCAAATCGTGCCTGACCATCATGACTGCCTTCTATGATGAAATGACTGGATTTGTGGATGCAGGAATAGCTGTTGACATGATATACCTCAATTTTAGCAAGGCTTTTGATATGGTTTCCCACAACATTCTTGTCAGCAAGTTAAGGAAGTATGGGTTGGATGAATGGTCCGTAAGATGGATAGAAAACTGGCTAGATCATCAGGCTCAGCAGGTAGGAGTCAATGGCTCAATGTCTAGTTGGCACCCAGTAATGAGTGGAGTGCCGCGGGGTCAGTCCTGGGGCCAGTTCTGTTCAACATCTTCATTTATGATCTGGATGATGGGATAGATTGCATGCTCAATAAATTCATGGATGACACCAAGCTGGGAGAAATGGTAGACACTCTGGAGGGCAGGGATAGAATTCAGGGAGACCTAGACAAATTGGAGCCTTGGGCCAAAAGAAATCTCATGAAGGTCAACAAGGACAAATGCAAATTCCTGCACTTAGGATGGAAAAATCTCATGTACTGCTGCAGGCTAGGAACCGATCGGCTAAGTAGCAGCACTGTAGAAAAGGACCTGGGGGTTATGGTGCACGGGAAGATGAATATGAGCCAACAGTGTGCCCTTGTTGCCAAAAAGGCCAATGGCATATTAGGCTGCATCAGTAGGAGTATTGCCAGCAGATCGAGGGATGTGATAATTCCCCTATATTCGGCACTGGTGAGGCCACATCTGGAATACTGTGTCCAGTTTTGGGCTTCCACTACAGAAAGGATATTGACAAATTAGAAAAAGTCCAGTGGAGGGCAACAAAAATAATTAGGGGGCTGGGGCACATGACTTACAAGGAGAGACTGAAGGAACTAGGCCTATTTAGTCTGCAGAAGAGAAGACTGAGGGGGGATTTGATAGCAACTTTCAACTACTTGAAGGGGTGCTCCAAAGAGGAGGGAGCTAGGCTGTTCTCAGTAGTAACAAAGAAGAGAACAAGGAGCAATGGTTTCAAGTTGCAGGTGGGAAGGTCAAGGTTGGATATTAGGAAAATCTTTCTCACTAGGAGGGTGGTGAAGCATTGGAATGGGTTACTTAGGGAGATGGTGGAATCTCCATCTTTGGAAACATTTAAGGCCCAGCTGGACAAAACTCTGGCTAGGATGATTTAGTGGGAGTGGTCCTGCTTTTAGCAGGGGATTGGACTAGATGACCTCATGAGGTCCCTTCCAACCCTATGATTCTATGAGAAATAGATTCTAATTTAGTTGCAGATCTCTTCAAGGACAGTAAAGGAGAATCAGTAACTAGGTGATGAGGGAATCGTTTCCCAAATGAAGGTTTCTCCCATTCAGTTTCCTCCAGTATGAAAACCCCATTAAAACAAAGGCTCATGTGAACACTCTCCATGCTACAATACGTAGGGATGGGACAATCTGTATGGTGAAAACAGATGGTAAGGCACCTGAAACCCTCCTTTAGACTGGGGAAGAAATCAGCACATTGTGTGTGGGCCGGGGCCTAGATCCAGCTCAGGTACTGTTAGGTACATTATGTTCTTAAGACTTTGGGACATGGCTTCCTCCAGAATGTGTCGCTGAAGAAGGAAGAGCAGGAATAATAATTAAGATGGGTTTTTTGCTCTTTTCAGGTTTTGGTATCCGGATTCCTGTAGGCCATATTGATTTTTTCATCAATGGAGGTAAAGACCAGCCTGGATGCTCCCTCTTCATCTTGTCAGGTGAGAAAGAATCACTGCAAGTTGTCAAGGGAAGTTCCCTTTGTCTCTATCCACCAGTTTGTAACAGAGCCGATCGGGGGGAGGGGGCGGGGGGGGGGCGCGCAGGGGGCAGGAGGGCCATTTGGCCTGGGCCTAAAGCTCAAAGGGGGCCTCAAATTTAGATGCTTGTTAATTTTTTTGTTAACTGATATGCCTTATTTTGTTTTCATGCGTTATCATTTTTTAATTTTATTATGGTTAGGGACCTCAAAAGCTGGAAGTTGCCTGGGCCCTCTGGAACTCTGAGGGGGCCTGGTTTGTAAAGCAAACTAACTAATCTCCAATCCGAGTAACAGATTTGGACTGACTAACATCTCCAGTCTGAGCCAGGGGATAGAGCACAAATCAAAACAGGACAGTAAATATATGTTAAGGACACACAATAGCATGATGGTTCTCAGAGCACAAAGCAAGATCAGCCTTCTTGTTCAAACCTCCCCTAAGTAACCAGAGCAGAAGAATAACCAAACAACATAGCAGCTAAAACACAACACACATCAAGGCCAGATTTAACTAGAAACTTTTGCCTTTATCCAAGGGGGTGACTTTTTTTGGACATTTCTATACCAGCAAAGTCCCTAGTATAGATACAGTTCTATCAGCAAAAAAAGTAATTTTGTCAGTATCATTTATTTCATTTGGGGAACCATTATAAGCTATAACAACAAAATAATCTTTTTCTTTTGGTTTAAGCTGCATTCACATAGGGCCTGGTCTATACTACGGGGCTAAGTCGGTGGGAGATACACATTCTGGGGCATGCAGATTGTGCATTTCCCACTGACTTACTCTTACTTACGACACCAACTTGAAGCGCCCTCCAGTCAACGCAATCTTACTCCACTTGGAGGGGTGGAGTTATTGAGTCAACCAGAGAGCACTTCTGGGATCGATTGAATGGGTCTACACTGCCTGCTCAGTCAATCCCACGGTGTCGATCCGTGAAGATCGATGCAGTTTTTCCGTGTAGATAAGGCCTAGAATGGCATGTCAATACAACTTCGCTGACAAACCTTATCTCACATGGACTAGCCCATAGAATTTTTACAGTGTACAGGGCTCTCCATCCACAGGCCTTAGAGCCATATAAATATAGGTGAGTATCAAGGCACCGTTTTCTAGACTGGAAAACTCAGATTCCAAGTGAATTGCTCACAGACACTCAGTGAGTTGGAAACAGAACTGGGAGCTTATACCTATGACTCCTGAATTGCAGCCCTTTGCTTAATCCACAGACTAGATCACAGCAGCCCTGGAAAGGATGAGTGGAGGGAATTACAGTGAAATTTTCAAAGGCACATAAGGGCTTGACTACACACTACAGGTTATGTCAGTATAATTTATGTTGCTCAGGGGTATGAATAAGCCAGCGCCACAATCGACATAAGTTACACCTATCCAAGCACTAGTGTTGACAGTGCGAACTGCTCCCACTGACATAGCCACCTTCTCTTGCAGAGGTGGTTTTATTATGCCAACGGGGGAGCTCTCTTTCTCCTGCCAGCATAGAGCATCTTCACCAGACACTACAGGGGTGCAGCTGATCAAGACAGCAAAAGTGACTTGACTTTCAATGAGACTTGGACTCCTAAATTACTTAAGCACCTTTGAGAATGTTACCTGGTATGTCCGTCGCAGGCAAAATAAAGTGCATCTTATATTACTGTGCTGCCTCCTCAAATGCACAGCGAGTCCCAATCAGATCAAGAGGTCATTCACTTCATGGTCATCTTACTGGTTGTCTTGCTTTATCTTGCAGGCTACAACTATCTGATCTGTGATCACATAAGGGCAGTGCACCTCTATGTCAGTGCCCTAGAGAATCCCTGTCCCGTGATGGCGTTTCCATGCTCAAGTCATGAAGATTTCCTTGCTGGCCACTGCCTGAATTGTTCCAATCCCTTCTTGCTCTCCTGTCCTAGAATAGGTAGGATACCAGCCTGGGAACTCCATGGGCAGACAAGAGTAAAAACCTGAAGGTCTTTGATGCGGACTAAGGCATTTAGATTAGATTTTTTTGAGCTAGTCAGGACTAGAGCTACTGGGTTTCAGGCCTTCCTAGGGAACCATTTTAAGTGCACCTGTGGGGTGAGACATAAAACCAAGAGTTTGAATACTTATGACCATTAAACACCCTATGGCACATGCCATTAAGGGCAGGAGCTGAATCTGAACAAAGACCTCCAAATCTAGCCCCCTGCCGAAGTTTGGAGACAGTCAGATTTGTATCTGACCCCTCTCTCAGTGGGCTGAATCAAAACCCTGAATCCAAATTCCTATGAACCTGGGACAAGTTAGAAATCTGATTTCAGATCTGGATCTGAATTCTGTGGTTTGGGACCAATTCTCGTGTTAAACCTGGTCTCCTGGCTTAATTCCAATGGCTATGTCTACACTATAAAAGTTAGGTCGACTTTAATAAGGTTGACTTTCATAAGGTTGACTTAACAAGTGGCAACTCTTTAAGTCAACTTAGTCTACTTTGTTAAGTAGACCTAACTGCCTTTAGGTCAACTTAAAGTGGATTTATGCATCCACACTGGGCTTAGGTCAACCTAAGGGGGCTTAAGTCTACCTAATGATTGGTAGTTATTAAGTCGACTTAAGCTTTCATTAAGTAGACTTAAGGATTTTCTTAAGTCGACTTAATGAAAGCCTAGTGTGGACATGACTTAATTTAAGTTGACTTAAGCCTCCTTAAGTCGACTTAAATTGCCAGTGTAGACATAGCCAATGTGAATAATTCATTTCCTGCTCAGGACTTGTCTATACAAACATTTGGGTCATGGCAAGCTGGGATGCAAATCTACCCTGCATAGCCTGCTGAGTACTGAACGTCGACGTGGATCATGCAGACGTGCATTATCAGCTCCTTAGTGCACTTTGATCTACCCAGTTTTGAAATGAGTGTAAAGCAAAGCATATGAAGGAACTGCAGGATCCATACAGACACTTAGTGCACAGTGGGCTAGTGCAGGGTAGATTTACAATCCAACTTGCTGCAAACTAATTGTGTGGATAAGCCATTAGATTCCTACTGCAGTTACAATAGGAGATGCTGGTATCGACTTATGTGCCTAATAAATGCGCACTAGAGTGAAAAAGTTTGGCTAGTTCAGAGAAGCAGCCAAGGTGTTTAAACCGGAACTTGAGCTGAACCTGAACTTTGACCCTTTTGTGATTCACCCATTGGTATTTCATCACTGTACTGCTCAGCTGTGGTACAAGGAAAGGGTTAGTGCTGACAGAGCTGGCTGTGTTCCAGTGTGGGAGAAGTGATCCCGCAGACAGAGAGCCTCTCATGCTTCCCTCAGGCTGAGCTGGGCTGGGGGTGAGAGGAGATGCACTGATGGAAAGCCACTGGCTGGAAACATTTTGCATCTGAAAGGCATGGTACCATCTCTGGGGCTGGGGGAATGTAGCGCAGCTTTTGTGACACCTGCACAACAGAAGTCACTATCCACCCCACCTCCCCCCCTGCACAGCGACCTATTTTCACTTGGTACACATGTGAATCTGGTGAACCTGTACCATCTGACCTGGATAGCCTTTTTACATTCACTTTGTGCCAGTGCAGAGGATGGCATAAGCTGCAGGGCAGTGGGGAATCAGGGCAAGGGGCTGCAGTGGTGTCATCAAGGAGCAGAAATAATTCCCTGGGCATGCCTGGATGCCTTGGGGACTCTCCTCACTGCTGGCTGCCCTGATAATCCCAGTGGTGTGACACTGCATGTTGCAGTGGATCTCCCAGTGTCTTGTGTCCTAGCTACTCTCCACTTGGGAGTTTCCTTCTGATCTGGCGTAAGTAAAGAAGATTTTGAGTCACAGCAAAATACTGGAACAGAGGAGAGGTGAATCAGGTATTCCTTCCCCCTTTCCCTCAAGGCCTTTGAGTCTCTGTCTTGGCTTCATTTCTTCTCTTAGGACTGTTGCACCATGCCGGAGTCACCATGGAAAGACTCCCTAAGGAAGTGAAGGTTTACCTGGCGACCTCCTCCTCAGCCCCATACTGCAGTAAGTAGCAAAGAGATATGGAAGCCAGTGGCATATGAACTGTGGAGATTTTCTAGTTAGGTCACTGCTCCTGAAGAGTGTCTCGGTCAATTGCCTGAAATGTGTCATTCCTTCCTCTGCTCCCCAATGGAAACTGCAGATGCTTTGAGAAATGGATCGAGGAGGTGTCTAGTAGCTTTCATGGTAGCTTCTGTAAGTCCCTCTGGGTGCGCCTACACTTATAAATTAAGTCGACTTAAGCTTGCTTAAGTCGACTTAATTTATTCTGCATCTACATTACACTTTTCTTAAGTTGACTTAAGGAAAAATTAAGTCAACTTTATAAAACCTCTTTTAAGTCGACTTTCTGCTTAAGTCGACTTTCTAAAGTCGACTTAAGCCAGTGTAGACCTGGAGTAGCCCTAAGTCGACTCTAAGTCAACTTAGGGCTCTCCAGGACTTCCCCACTGCCCTCCCTGCCAGGGTGGCTGGCACAGGGAGAGCCTGGCATGCCCCCCCACAGGGCAGGGCAGATCCCTGCCCATCCTGCTCCTATGCTCTGCCAGTGTCCATGTCCCCCTTTGCCCCATTGTACCCAGATACAATGGGGCAAAGGCTGAGCCCCCTGGCACTTGGCAATGGGTGCCCCCCCTGCCACTGTGGACCAGTCCCAGGTCCACTTAGCCCCTACAAGTTGACCTAGGTGTCCAGTGTGGATGCTCTAGGTCGACTTTGTAGGGTCCCCTGAAAGTCGACTTAAAATTTAAGTGTGGACATGCTAAGTCAACTTAAATTAACAAGTGTAGTCATAGCCTCTGTGTCTGCTGTGGAAAAGCTATCTTGTGATGTGCCATGTTCCTAAGCCAGGGACAACAGACATTGCCATGCTCCGCCTCCATGCTCCTCAGTATGTCTCACTATTGCCATGTCTCCCTTTAGCTACTGTGCACTGGGGAGGGGGTGTTTTCCCCAGGAGCAGAGGAACATCACTGTTTCAAATGCTGGAGTAACCCAAGCCATTGTCCTCTTCTGATTTATGGGTCAGCCTCTGCATCCATTCACACACCCATTAACTCCTGAGGAAAGGTCCCATTTTGAGTAGAACCTGGCCCTACAAGGTGTCTGAGGTCTGGCGCTCAGTCTCATTCCATGCCACACTCCTGTAGACTGTAGAAGATAATGGACCTG
>ML685952.1:3560017-3634217 GCA_007922175.1 Pelusios castaneus | reverse complement strand
CCGCTCACTCTAGCATGTGCTGTCTGTCGCCCAGTGTATCACAGCCTGGTGGAGTTTCACTTGCAGCAGAAGAGAAACGTGGTCACCAACATTAAGATCACCTTCCACAGCAGCAACTCTATAGCCACCATGAAGATCACAGTGTGAGTGACAAAGTGCACCTCTGACCTGTCTTTGCCCCCTCTTCGTCTTTGCTGTCAGTGCAAGGATCTCTTTCTAAGCCAAGTATGCATATTGTGATAGCACAAAGAACCAAGTGCAGTCACCTCAAGGTGACCTGGTAATGTTACCAAGTAGTTAATTGCCTAATTTCCTAATTGCTGGCAAAGAGAGGGACATCCAGCAAACTTTGGACCCACCTTCTCTCCCGGATCTGGCTCTACAGACCTGACTCATCAGGCAGTTGTCCTGATGACCTTGTGATATGAGCTGAAAATGGCTGTGGAGATGGAAGCATTTCTGTGCAGCAGGATATGGGTTAACTAAACACATTGTAACTGCAGTCAAGATCCAAAGGGGTAACTGTGTTAGTTTATTACAGAGAAAGAAACAGAGTCCTGGGGCACTTTTTAAAAAGGCTAACAGATTGATTTATTGCACGAGCTTTCGTGGGAGCAAATCCCACTTCATCAGACGCTTTGAAGATGGGAAACTTCTGTAAGTGGGATTTGCTCCCATGAAAGCTCGTACGATAAATAAATTTGTTAGTCTTTAAAGGTGCCACAGGACTCTGTTTCATTGTAACTGCAGTTACTCAGCAATGAACCTGGACAAGGTGAATCCACTGAGGCTCGGGCCAGAGACAGGTCAGGGACAATAAGGTTCACCTGGAACTTACCATCTTCCCGCAAATTGTATCTAATTAAAGAGCTAGATTCTCTGACTCCCTTCCGACCCCATAACCAAACACCTCTGGGATTTCCCCATCAAAGGAGAGTGCCCACTAGGCACAGACCCAGTCTTGATGGCTCTTACCGTTCCTTTGTCCCTTCCCTCAGCCCCTAGCACAACAGGCAAGGTGGGGCAAGGAGACAGAGAACAGAGCATGCAGGATGGGTGAAGGTGTCCCAGTTCAGAGCAGCACCAGAGCTAGCTCCTAGATAGCCCCTTAATGTTAAGCTAAGCAGCAACTCCCCTATGGACAAAGTCTGGTCCAGGCCTTGCTGCCTCTGCACCTGAGACTAGAAACAGAAAGGATGAGATACTCCGGGAAAGGTTGTTTCTGTGGAATTTCCAGCCTGACCAGTAACAAGAAGCACTGGTCATCTCCACTGACTTCCAGACTAAAGATGTCAAGATAAATTCAGATAAGTAGCCAAACCTTTTGGAGCCCAAATAGGCACAAACCAAATGCTGAGTTAGAGACAAGTTCAGCCTATGAGAGTTTAAGGCCATCTCTATGTTTTCCTACAATGTGTGGGTACTTAGAACTAGGCCTGGATGTACTCAGCCTTTGTGGCTCGGTCATGGGAAGTAGAGACAAACAGCCATTCTGGTCATTTAAGTATGTCCATCTGTTGGCGTGTGAGCTCAAGGGTTATGTCTACACTGGCAAGTTAGTTCAAATTAAGGAGGCTTAATTCGAACTAACTAAAGCCATGGCTACACTAGGCTTTAGTTAGTTCAAATTAAGGGCTTCCTTAATTCAAACTAATAAGTTCGAATAGGGTATTCATTCAAACTAACTAGTTCGAATTAACCAATGTGGCCATGTTAATTCGAACTAATTTCTTAGTTCGAATTAACCGGCCATTGAAATGAATGGGGATCGCTAATTCGAACTAAGCAAGTGCTTGCTTAGTTCGAACTAACATTCCAGTGTGGCCATGCTAGTTCGAATTAAGCTAATTCGAACTAACTAAAATTAGTTAGTTCGAACTAACTAATTTGAACTAATTTTAGTAAGTGTAGACATAGCCATGAAGAGGAGGACACATGGGGGATTGGTTGAGTTACAGACCAACTATGCAAGACCTTGTCTGTGTGGGAAAGTTTTACCAGTTATTCTGAGGTGGCTATACTGGTATAACACACACAAGCACTTTTATTCCAGAATAAGAGTGGCTTTTCTTTGGTTTTACCTAAATTTCTTCTCCAAGCAACATAATCTAACCCGAAAAAAAGACTTTCTCATATCATACAGTAAGAGTGTCTACCTGGGGTGGGCTGTACCAATATAACTAGATCAGTTTCAATTCACTCCTTGGGGTATATCGAAGACTCTTCCCAAGCAACTAAGGCCTAAACTCCCTACCTAACCAGGCCAAGATTTTCTAATTTGGTTGCCTGCTTGCTTCCCAGTCAATATTTAGGCCAGGGGTTGGCAAACCCCAGCACGCATGCCAAAGCTTGCACATGCACCTATTCACAGCGGCATGCAAGACTCCCAGCCCTGCAGTGCCATGACTCCTGTCCCCTGCTGGCCCCACCCCTGGGACCTGCTGAGGTTTGGAGGGGGCGGGGCTGGCACGGGGGCCAGCAAAGGTTGCCGACTCCTGATTTAGACAATTAAAGAGGAGACCTGAGTTTCAAGTGTGTTGAGCACTGGTGACATCGGTGGGATTTGTGGGCACTCGGCATTTCTGAAAACCTGGTGGGGTTTTTTGTTTGTTCCTTTCGGCATCCAGCTTTGAAACATTTGGCTATATGTGCTCAGTCTCACAGAACCTCTGCATACAGCATTCCCATTAAAGTCAACCAGAGTTCCCCACACACAGGATTTCTGGAGATAAAATTAACCAACCCTCTTTGAAATCCAGTGACTCTCTTTCCTTTTGTGGGGGTATAGCCCACATGCTTAATGCATGCTGCAGAAAAAGGGACTTCCCTTAGTTTGTTTTACATTTTTCTATAATTCGTTTATCTTTTTTTATGGTCATTATGGTGGGGGGTGTCACAAGCTTCAGCCCCCATGCACGTCCTAAGGAGGCATGTGGTGGGTCATCACCTTTGGGAAGGGGGTTGTCGGAGCCTGAAATCTTTTCAAAGGGAGTTCCAGCAAAAAAAGTTTGAAAACCCCTGTCAGAGAAGAACCCTTAGACCTCACCATGTTCTATCAGGGCTCCCATTAACAACCCTGCTATCTCCAGTGTTTCAGTAGACACCTGTGTCCTCCTTCCCCCTGCTCACAAGCTACTGTAGGTTAGCCCTTTGTTCTCATTCAAATTGCTCCCTCTGTCTTGCAGACCTAACCAGCAGCAGCTGGGCAAAGGGGTGCTGGCTCACCCAGTCCCACTCTGCCAGATACAGATGGTGATTCTGGAATATCTCCCCAAGAGGAATATCTTGAAGAAGGATAAGTCCCTCATTGTTGGCAAGTTCTGTACAACCCCTCTGCCTGTCGATAATCGGTAAGCAGCAGACATCCTCTGAGCCCACTCCAGCCAGAGAACCTTATTGGCTGGCTTAGCACTTTGCCTTTTCACCCTTTGTGAGAACACAACCAAGCAAGTTAGGTAGAGCTTTTCTCCTATCTCTTCTCTGGTCATTGCTGGGTACCGCAGACAGCAGAAATGGAAGGAGAAAATGGGGAAGAGCAGAAGTGCTACAAAGCCACCTACATTCACCTCCCAACTCTTTCTTTTCATGTGCACACACACCCACGCACCCACACATAAATGATTTCAGGAAATGATTTAATTTACTGTATGTGGGGTAAAATCCCTGATCTTACCTGACAAGCCCCAGGGCTGTTTTGAGAGGGAAACACCCCTTTGAAAAGCCTCTGTCTCAGGGGAACTTATTTGATACCCTTGGCTATGTCGACACTTGCAAGTTAGGTCGACTTAAGGAGGCTTAAATCAACTTAATTTAGTCCCCGTCCACACCAGGCTTTCATTAAGTCAACTTAAAAAATTCCTTAAATCAACTTAATGAAAAAACTTAAGTCGACTTAATAAGACCCGCCGGGTAAGTCGACCTAACCCTTCTTTAGGTCAACCTAAGCACAGCGTGGACGCTTAAGTCCACTTTGTTAAGTCGACCTCAGGGCAGTTAGATCGACTTAAAGTGGACTAAGTCCACATCCATGGACACCACTTTGTTAAATCGACCTTATTAAGTCGACTTAACAAAGTTGACATATCTTTTTGTAGTGTAGACATAGCCCTTGTGTGTGCAAGAGAGAATCACTAGGACTAGGTCCCACCCCAGCTCCTTTTTACCCCCAGAGATCTAACTGTGCTAGGCCCTGCTGCTGTGAGAAAAAAGGCTGCCGCTCCAGTAGGATCCCCACCAGGGAAATTAGTGCCATAGCGAAGAGCTTTACTAAAGGAAAATTGCACTGGCCAGTACTTTAGGGCTAATTCTTTTTGTCCTCATCTGTCCTCTCCACCTTACCCCACTCACTCTGGGCCTCATTTGGAGAAGAACCAAGCAGTCACTGAGCACCATCAGTCAGTGGGGATCTTTTGATGTCAGAAGTCACTGGGTCAGAAGCATCCTTTGACTGTTCTGAAATCAGGGGGAGCATCTGACACTCGGGACCGAGGCAGACATTCTGCTGCCAGATGAGGTTGTCTGTGCTAGAGACTGTGAACCAGTAATCATTAGAGCTGAGCAATTCTTTTTTGGGAGCAAAAAATTTTTTCACCATAAAATGCCTGGGGTGGGGGAGTTTCCAAAATTGTTTGCCAAACGTGGGTCATCAGATAGGTTTAGCTCGAAACAACTTGGTTTTTTTATTTGATTAAAAAAAAATGGAAAAATGTTTCATTTCAAAATGGACGGGATTATTTCCCCTGGATTTTAAGTTCAGCCTCTGGACCAAAAAAATCCATTATTCTCTGAGCTCTGCGTACTGTCCTGCTCTAGTTAGCATCTCCAAAGCAGGAAAAACCAAAAGCAAATGCATCTAACCCAGAGAGGATGCTGTTCTCACCCTAATGCAACATTCCCGATGACCAGTGTTATGTTCCCTGCATATACACAGAGAAGTTAGATAAAAACATAAATATTCTCAATGGAGGGTTGCAATGTAATGTTATTGCAGCATATTGCTTAGAATTCAGAACACCCCCACACAAGAACCCCAAAACAGAGCGAGACAAAGCAGGCTGCCTGCCCAAAGCAGAGAGGCACAACTCACCCCATCTTTTTTTAAGATGGCTCTTTCCAGTCTGGTTGATTGCACTCTTTGCTACAGAGCCCTCTAGCTTGCCTGCAGGACCAAAAATCCCCAACTCTTAAAGTGATAGCTTGCAATTCCAATGCAGTCCTCATAACCAGACCCCTCAACCCCTCATGCCCTCATTTTAGGCCTACAAAGCCACCTGAAGACAAAATAGGGCTAGACAGAGGGCCTTTGTACAAGTGCGGAGGGCAGAAGAAGCCTCCCCACCTTCCAACCCCCACAGAGGGAGCAGACACTACTGTTGCTCCTGAGTTCTTTTGGGACTCTCTAGCGTCCCCTGGACAGCAAAAGGCCCCTGAAGGTGCTAAGGAGATGGCAGAGTCTGAACTTTACAGCCCCTACAACAGCTGGACACATGGGGGGTGGGGGTGGGGTAGGGGGTGGAAGCACATGCTGCACACATGGCAGGTGTGATCCTTTGCATCCTGGAGTTTGTGGCAATATTGTGCTTCCCCTTCCACAGCGCTCCCTACGCAGAACCGTGCCTAAATGGCAATATCTGGCCCATCACCTCTGAACGTCAGGGTGCTGTCAAAGCCAAATCTGAACCTTTTAAGGCATCAGAGTGTGATGCCAATTCCCTGTGTCCTAACCTCGCATCATGATCCTCAACACATCATCCTCAGAAAAACACAAAATCGAAGACTCCCCTAGCTAATGCAGCAGCTTCTGAAAGGTGGAGCAACACAAACAGGGAGTCTGGTGGCAGTTAGAGACTAACGAATGTATTTAACAGCCTGGGGTTTGCTCACTCCCCTCTGAGGCTAGTCTTTTGATACCAGCAGGTTCTCGCCCTCAGATTTCTTTAAGATTTGTCTAACTCCTGTGTGCTTCTCTCACAGAGAGAAGATGTTTTGCCTGTCGGAGAATGCGTCCCTAGCAAGGAACACCCCCTTTGCACGTAAGGTGGCCATAGTCTGTGTGTAGCAGATTCCCCTGGAGCATGCAGAGTGCACAGGCATAGTGATGGGCTTCAAAATTTATTTCCTCCCTCTGCTTATGGACAATATTTCCACCAAAAAGGACAGAAGTCGTTGGATTTTTCATCTGCCCATCTTGGGACGGAATGACTAACAGTGCCAGGAAAAAAAGCAACCACATAAAGGAAAGACTATGATCAAGTGTTTAGAGCAACTGTACTACGTGTCAAACTTGTGGTCTCTAGTCCCAACTCTACGAATGCGTCATTGTCACCCTGGACTGACCACTTCATTTTGGCTTCCCCCTCTAAAATGGGGGGAATAATGCTCATCTCTTACTAGGATGGTGCGGGTTGGTTGATTCCTTCATGTCTCTAAAATGCTTTGAGAGTTTCTCATTAAACCTCCCAGAAATACAAAGTATTATTGTTATTAGCAAGCGTGCAGCTGTATGGCTCATGTTTTGTCTGGTTAGGGTCATTCCTCTACCAACACACAGATGAAAGTTACTAATCCAGGCCATGGATGGCTACAGAATCTGTGGCTCTCTTGATTTCATGAGTGGTTCTGCAGTGTAATCAGCATTGATATGTTTTCTCTTATGATGAGACTGCATCCAGCAGCTCTTCTGGCTATCTGATTGTAATTTTGTGATGTGTCCTTCTGGCAAAGTTGATGTGTCCTGCTCTGGGATATTCAGATTTATCAGAATCAGGAATGTCACATATTAACAGACCATTTATTAGTAAGAAAAAGAAAAGCACACCAAAAAACAAACAAACATTAGGATAGGACCAAATTCAGTAACCCATCTACATTTAGATGCTCAATAGCCCTGGCAATTGGTGATCAAGAGATACAGCCAAATGAATCAGTCCTTCTATAACTTTTTCTGCGAGAGCTTTTCATTTAGCCTTGGGTGAAGGGCCCTGAACCTGGATACACAGGCCTTTCCTAGCAGTAGTCTCTCAGCCCTAGTTCATCAGGGTCTTCCAGGGCCATTTTCCAAACAAACATTTTAAAAAAATACCTCAGAACATCAGCGTTCTAGCCCCTGAACAGGCCACCCCATCCCACCAGACATACTGAAAAATTGGGGTTGAAGAAGCCCCTTCCTGGCATGAAAGAAGCAGACCACCGACAACATGGCCAGCAGAAACACATCAGGACCAGAGCAAAGGGGAGGTCTTCACCTAGGGCCAGGAGGCTTCCCCACTGTGGCAAGATTCAGAGCTCTGAAGATAAGTAATGGGGCTGTGGAAGAAAGGGAGTGAAGAAAGAATTCTACAAGACAGAGGTCCTGCCCACATCCCTTGTCTGCTCCATGGCAGCACTTGCCCATCCACTCGTAGGGTTCTATCACTACAAGGCATGTTTTCTAATCCTTTAATCATTCATATGGCTCTTCACTGAACCCCCTTCAGCTGATCAACATCCTTCTTGAATTGTGGACATCAAAACAGGAAACAGTATTTCAGCAGCAGACACACCCATGACTAATACTGAGGTAAAAATAACTTCTCTATTCCTACTCAAGATTTCCCCTCTTAATGTCTCCCAGAATCTCCTTTGCTCTTTTGGCCACAGTGTTGCAGTGGTAGCCCATGTTCTTGATTATCCACTGTGACCCCCAAATCTTTTCCATAGTCCCAGCATCCCAGAATAGAGTCTCCCATCCTGTGTCTTACATTTTTTGTTCCTAGATGGCTACATTTAGCCATAATGAGGCAATCTGTTGCACCCAGCTGGCTCTGTGTCAGTGACCTGTCTTCTTCATTATTTACCACTCCCCCAATTTCTGTGTCCACTGTAAACTTTATCAGTGCTGATTTTATGTAAGAGTCTTACAGGGCAGGGGTGCACACCCCTCTGATGGCTTCATGCTGGGACACAGCAAAGCGCCAGTCCTTTAAGGGTTAGATTTTTTTTTTTTTCCCCAGTTAGGTGGGGTGGTGGGCAGTTGAAGGTGTGGCTCCTCACCTGCCAGGCATGAGTTCTTAGCTTCATGTGCCAATTCTTGTGACAGCTGTTGTCTTCTATGCTGATACCTCAGGGTAACAGCATGCATTAACAGCTGCCTCAGGATCTACGCTATAGCTTACAGGATCGTGGCTACCTTGCTGTGTCATTTTATGGCACTGAACAGAAACCTCCACTCCTTTGCTAAGAGGAAGTGTAGACATGCTGTTGCACGTGACCTACTGGACAGGCACCTTCTGTGTTGGCGCTGGGGAATTGCTCAAGTGGTTGCCCCTTCCAGTGGTCAGTGCTCCATCTCTCCCATGGATCTCCCTCCCACTAGTCCTGGGTAGAACCTCAGCCCTCCAGCTGAGTCCCTCCAGTACCCCCTTCCAGAGTACAGTCCAGTTCTGGCCAGGCCCCTTGGATCAGTGGCAGACACTGTCTGTTCACCACTCACCCATGGTCACTCCACCTACTGGCAGCCCTGGGGAAGATAGAGGAGACTGGGCCCACCTGCTTCTCCAGGCCCCAGTCCAGGCTTCCTACACATTCTACATGAGTGCTGCCTCAATCCCCTGCACTCTTATTCAGCTTGCACTTCAGCAGATCCTCTGGGCCATATCCATCTTCCTAAGTACCTGTTGCCTCCCTCTCCAGGCTGCACTCTTCACCAAACCGTGGCAGGGCAGTAAGCTTTTGGGGTTCCTGTTTCCTGCTCCAGGCAAGAGCTCACCCTCTTATCTCTCCAGCCAGAGAAGAACTACCAAGGCAGGGGGCTGCAGCATAGTCTTTATACCTGCTCCTGGGCTCTGATTGGCTCTGTAGCCACCTACTCCTATTGGCTATTCCCTTTCTCTGGGCTTTTTAAACTAAAGCAGGCAACTGCCTTGCTACAAGAAGCTGACAGCTGTCCTTCCTAATTGCAGTGGATGAGCAGGTCAAAGAGAAGCAGGAATGGTGAGTAGCTAGAGAGACACCCTGTTTGGGGCAATAGTGCAGCAGCATTATGAGATGCAGCTGTAATCTGACTCTCCATGGGTGGAGTAACAGAGAGGATGCAGTTTGTCCTTCAGGGGATGGGCTGGCCTCTTGTATCCCTGCTTCAGTGAACCTTATAGAACTTTGCAGGAGCAAGCCCTAGCCATAACCCCCTGGACCACATCAGAACGCTTCCTGCACTTGGACTGTGTGAGACCAGCATGGAGCTGCCTCTGTACCTGGGCACAGGGGGAACCCTATACCTGCCATGCAGCCCCTTGGCACCTGAGTAAAGGGGCCCTATGTGACTAATATTATTATCACACCATACAAGTCCCTATTGATGAAACCACTGGGTGAACTTGCAGAAATACTATTGCAGCTCTATTTGCAAGTTGCTTATCATCTCCAAATTGTTTTTAACTAAAATATTGCTTCTTCCTTATCCTGATATCCCAGATCCTTTTGTGAGGGGTCAGACCTGACTGCCCTTCACTCCATCTCAGTGGACACATGCAGAGCCCACAAAAATCCAATTCAGCTACTTCTCCTTCCAAGGAGATGTTCCTATATTCTGTTCCAGAAGGACACAGAGATCATGAGAAATCCTCTGAACATCATCTTCTCCCCTGCTGGTCACTGACCCCTAGTGAATCACCACTCTCTTTAACAGGTGCCATCAAATAAAAACCTTTACTAAAGCTGCCGTCTTTCCAACAATTTAATTGGCCTGATAAGAGAGCTATTAACAGACGACTGCAGTGAAAGACTCAGATACAAAAAGGAACACACAGACGTCCCTTGTGGCACTGCAGATGACCAGAATGTGGTGTGGAAGGTGTCCAGACATCACGCGTCAGTCTCATGCATATACTTCATGTGCGTGCAGGGGCGTTGTGTGGACATGTCGGTGCATGTTAATGAGTAGTCCTTCTGCTTAGAGGTGTGTCAGCATACATTCACGAGTGGGTCTTCTTGATCAGAACCAACTGTTGTTCCCTAGAGTTCTGGGGTCTGAGTGGGAGCCAGAGGGGCTCGTCCTTTGAAGAGTGTACAGGGATAACTCCGGATAAGGCTTCCAGAAGCTGTGGGATGAAAAAAAAAAAAAAAGAGGGTTACTAGTAGAATCACAGCTTGCCAAACTCACCCAGGAGACAGTGTCAGGGGTGGTGGGGTACACCATTGTATCCTATTGTTTTCCCACTCGTATCAGTTTGTAAAATCTGTAATTCTTTGTCACACAATAGCAAAGCAGCATGCGTACCCCCAGCTTTCATGGGCAACCCTGTCTTAACAAAACCACAGTTGCCATGAGCAACTTTATGATAACACAACTGTGGACCTGCTTCTTCATTGCTGTGGCTCTGTGTGTCTTTATTTATACTGGGGTACAGTGGATCTAGGATGGTTACTGGTCATTTAGACATCCATGTGGCCCAGGTGGAAATGATGGCATAAGCTGCAAGATGGAGAAGAATGGGGTTGAATGCATACAGCACAAACCCACTGAAGTAACCCTACCGTAGCCTCACCAGCATCTTATAACAACAAATGAAAAAGGGAGAAACCATTTTTTAAGAAAGCAGAGTCCAGTTTCCCAGGGATTATCCTAAACTTTAAAAGTTATGCAGAATCTTTTGAGAGTGTCTTTTTCAAACATGCAACCCAACCTGAATGATACCAGAACCTCACAGCCTACCTCGTACAAATAGCCAGAGAAAGGCTATTTTCACCCCGAGGTCATCATCGGGTTTATTTTCTGCTGTGTCCTCGAGTGAATTATAATGCTTTCAGGAGGCATGTGCTGAGCCAATTAATACCACAACACTTTCTATCCCACAGCATCTTGTAACCACTGTGCACAAAAATAATTTCTCATACCACAGAACATCACTGCCTTTGTCACAGTGATACCATATCACAGTTTGGGAACAGAAAATGACAATGAACGTGATACGTGAATGAAACTGCAGGGGGGATTTTGGGGCAGAACATAATAATCCATCTTGGAATTTGGCCAGGAAAATGAAGTGAGCACCATGGATGGGAAAACACCAGGGGATTTTTATTTCCTATGCCTGGTCAGGACCAACTTTTGATGTCATTTATGAACAATGACAACCTCTGTATTTGCAAATGCATCCTTGTTTCTCTATTTTCAGTGTATTATACTGCTTCTAAAGCAGACGCTCCTGAACTGTGGTCCCCAATCCATTGATGTGCCAAGTATTTTCTGATGATCTGTTCATCAGTGGATGGGGATGTGAGCTGTGCAGTGGTGAATAGCAGTGGACATGGTTCCAGGTGATGACACATGGAAGAGCAGCTGTCCATGCAACAATCTCTGTATTAGGATGTGGTCCACATTATGAACATATTTGAGCTCTCTTGTCCTACAGCAATGGACAGATAAATACGCAGCGGGCCAATGCCACAATAGATTCAGAGGGGAAAGCACCACTTCCTGCAGCACCTAAACTTTCCTCATCCAAGTACCAACCCCAGATACTGCTTTGCATGCAAGATTAAAGCCTGTGATGGTTGAACTTCAGACAAATGTTAAAGGAAATCTTGAAGGGGAGGGAAATAGATTAGTGTCCTCCCACCACACACCCCTTCTCCCCCTCTTCAATATTCTTTTTGATGTACAAAAACGGACCTAAAGGTTTTAATAAAAACATTGGGTGTTTTGTTTTTCCTGTTTGCTTTTTACATTAGAAATTCAGTCTTGTTAATCCTAGAATACTATATGGATGGCAAAAGCCCTGATGGCATTCTACCATGAGGGTAACATACAAGTGAAACCTGAATGAAAGATGGTGTTTTTTCATTTAGACTGTATAAAACTTTGATTTTCATTTATTTTAGTTTACACCTATTTAACTCAAATACTCAAATGTTAAAAGAAAAGCTCTTTTGTTAAAAATGTAGAATTCCTGCCTCTTTAATTACAGACTGAGAAAGACCCAAATTCACTTTTTCACATCCTCCAAAATGTCCTTCAACACTTGATGTTCCTGAAATTTCTAAGCTAAAAAACAAGCAAGGGGAATAAACTTGGTTTGGATTTTGGACTTGTTGGCTTTTTGGTTGGTGGTTCTTGACAAAACGCTTGCAGATCTTCTTTATCAAACATAAACAAAAATTAGCACCCCCAAAGCCCCTTTTCAGCATTGGAGGCCCGGGGGAATTGTATGGTGTGTGAAGGATGGGGATAAATTCAAGACAAGGTTGACAAGGTCCCTCACCAAAGGCTGTTATGTAAGTTAAGTTGTCATGGGATAAAAGGGAAGGTCCTTTCATGGATTGAGAACTGGTTAAAAGACAGGGAACAAAGGGTAGGAGTAAATGGTAAATTCTCAGATTGGAAAAGGGTAGCTAGTGGTGTTCCCCAAGGGTCGGTCCTAGGACCAGTCCTATTCAATTTATTCATAAATGATCTGGAGAAAGGGGTAAATAGTGAGGTAGCTAAGTTTGCAGATGATACTAAACTACTCAAGATAGTCAAGACCAAAGCAGATTGTGAAGAACTTCAAAAAGATCTCACAAAACTAAGTGATTGGGCATCCAAATGGCAAATGAAATTTAATGTGGATAAGTGTAAAGTAATGCACATTGGAAAAAATAACCCCAACTATACCTATAATATGATGGGGGCTAATTTGGCTACAACGAGTCAAGAAAAAGATCTTGGAGTCATTGTGGATAGTTCTCTGAAGATGTCCGTACAGTGTGCGGAGGCGGTCAAAAAAGCAAACAGGATGTTAGGGAGCATTAAAAAGGGGATAGAAAATAAGACTGCAAATGTATTATTGCCCTTATATAAATCCATGGTACGCCCACATCTCGAATACTGTGTACAGATGTGGTCTCCTCATCTCAAAAAAGATATTCTAGCACTAGAAAAGGTTCAGAGGAGGGCAACTAAAATGATTAGGGGTTTGGAGAGTGCCTCGTATGAGGAACAATTGAAAAGGCTGGGCCTCTTCAGCTTGGAGAAGAGGAGACTGAGGGGGGACATGATAGAAGTATATAAAATTATGACTGATGTGGAAAAAGTGGACAAGGAAAAGTTGTTTAAATACTCCCATAATACAAGAACCAGGGGTCACCAAATGAAACTGATAGGTAGCAGGTTCAAAACAAATAAAAGGAAGTTCTTCTTCACACAACGCACAGTCAACTTGTGGAACTCCTTACCTGAGGAGGTTGTGAAGGCTGGGACTATAACAATATTTAAAAGGGAACTGGATAAGTTCATGGTGGCTAAGTCCATAAATGGCTATTAGCCAGAAAGGGGTTAAGAATGGTGTCCCTAGCCTCTGTTTATCAGAGGATGGAGACGGATGGCAGGAGAGTGATCACTTGATCATTGCCTGTTAGGTTCACTCCCTCTGGGGCACCTGGGCACTGGCCACTGTCGGTAGACAGATACTGGGCTAGATGGACCTCTGGTCTGACCCAGTACGGCCTTTCTTATGTTCTTATGTTATGTGTGAAACAGGAAGATTTCAATCCTGTAGATAAAGTCATTGTGGTTCTCAAATAGTACTCATGTTTTGAAAATGAGTAAGGAAATTGGACCAGAATAGTCTTCTAACTTCTGAGGATCATTTCATTTTCATGCTTCAACTAAGAGACTGTACCATCACTGTCGAAGCAGAGTCTGGCCCTTGGAGTGCAGGTCTCCAGCATACAGCTGCTGGACACTGGAATGTAGTGACCCCCATGTTGAGGATATGGTTACACTGCAACAGGAGGAGTAATTGCCAGCTTGGGCAGACATATACAAGCTGGCTTTCATTGAGTCAGTGTGCTAAAAACAGGTGGTGACAGTGTGGGCTGCAGCATGGGGCTAGCCTCCCTCCACCCTGCGTACAATCCTATCGAGGTGGAAGGGGCACACTTAGGCGGCTAGCCCAGCTGCCATGGCCACCATTCTCTTTTCAGTGCAGGTATGTCTGCCCTCCAGCTGTGGTGCAGGTGCACCCGTAGAGACAGGCCATGGAGAGCCCAAGGTAGCTGTCGCAGTGACGAGTTCATCTTCAGCACCTAGCTCCATGCAGTTCAGCCTGGCTTTTAACGTGTGACTCTTTGGCTCAGAATTATTCCAGCTTCTGTTGTTGTTCCCAAATCTATCCCAGGCCCCTTTAACCTCCATGGATCCCAGGGATTCTCCCTTTGCAGAGTGAGACATGGGTGTAGGGATGGCGCTTAGGACGAGTGGGTGTTATTCCCATGCACCGGTGGTGGTGGCGTGGCAGAGAAGCCCAGTGCATTCCTTTCCTGGGACTCATGCAAGCGGGATCCATGACATGCTGGCCACCGCACATCTCCTGTCAGCCAACCCGGGAATATTTTCAGATAATGGCCCTTGGAATCCCCTTCAATCTGGCTGAGTTAAATCTTGGGAGTAACAAGGTGACAGATTCTGTCCTGTGTCGCCCAAGCGGGACAGCTCAGGAAAAGCAGGCTTAAAGGAGAGCTTTGAGCCACCTTTGTGCCCCTCAGGGCAGCGGGGACATGGTGCAGGACCCAGTATAAAGTAGAGCAGCCTTCATGCTGATTCAATTTAAAGCAGCTTTACCCAGCTTCCCTGTGGTCTGTTCTATACCTGAAGCAGCCCAGAGCCATGGTGTACAGTGCTATGGAGAGCCCCAGCCACACACAGCACACTCTTGGAGCTGGGGCTGCAGAAAGGACAGACTGGGGCTGACCCTACACTGCTCCTGCACTAGGGGGGATTCTCTGCTCTCTTGGTGGTAGTACTTTACAGCACCTATCTGACATTATGGTGGCAATACAGGGAACAGGGCAAGGGCCAGAATCAACCCCAAGAGGTTCTTGTAATCTGTCAGTCTCTCTGTTCCAAATCCTGAGCTGATGTTTCGTTAATTCACTTTGGTATGCAGCCCTGCCCTATAAATGGAAATGTTTCAGTTCCCCAATCACTGGACATTTAGCTGAAGCCCTGATGTCTGGCTTTAGCCTTTTCTCACTACTAACAACAGAGTAAGTCAGGAATATGCCCACTGAAGTCAGCAGTCACAACAAGGTAAGGCAATGTGAGGACAGTATCAGGCACACTGGACCAAAGCCTGCCATTAGTGACACCCATCCAACCCCACCCAAGTCAGCAATCTTACTGAATTCACTGGTGTTGATCTCTTGTGACTGAGGGCAGAATTTAGCCCTTCGTGCTTTCTGGGAGCCACAGTAAATTCAAGGAGAAAGCCAATGTTTGCATTCTATGAAATTTCCCACACTCCCTTTAATTCAAAAGCATCCTTACTTCACTATCGGGCCTGCACCTGTGTATTGTTTATGGCTCTGACAGAGTCAGAAAATCTGTTTATTTACTGCCCTGTGTTTTTACAGATTATTTTGTTCTATGCCACCTGCTTGGGTATCAAGGAAAATGACTTGACACCCTTCAAATCCCTTCTAAATATGTCTCCTTGTAGTGTTCCATCTTGCCTCAGCTTTGCACTTATTCAATGTCATGCACCCTCCTCCCAAGACGCTCTGCTTGTTCTGTAGCCTGGCTGAATAATATTATGGTTAACTGAGGCTACCAGAGCCTGGAGTCCTTTAGCCTAGGCTCCTCAGAAAGGCTCTCTTGAGAAATTCTCTGGAAGAAATATATCAGACACAGCACATTTCATGCGGTCCTGATGAGGAAGTGGCCTGAGAATCGTATAGTGTGGAAATTTCACAACAGTCTTTGTAGCCTTCCCTGGCAGCATTGCCTCATCTGATTTATTTTGGGTAAATAACAAGATCATTGGGTGATTTCCCTCAAACTGGGATTCCCCTCAAGCCCCAAAGGTCAGTACAATATCTTGTACTGATGATGTTAACTTGGATAGGAAGCCATCTACTGGGAGTCTTCTTCATTGTATGGTTGAAGGCACTGGCAAGTCACCTTTCTTTATTCCTCCCTAGCAATTGGGTGTCTATTTACATGGTGCCCACTCCCTAAAAACTGAGTGGAGGCTGCCAGGATTCATGCTATTTATCAGGTTTGCAAGGCACCCAGGAATCCCCCAGAGCAAACTGGCCAAGGATTGGAACACTTTAGCCCGCTTCTCCACGAGGCAGAGTTAGTGCTAAGCTTTGTACAAGCTCCCAGGCCCAGGCACAGATGGAAGTGTTTCCTTCTGCAGGCAAGCAAGTACTTACACGGGGATCCCACACAGGGTGATGTGTGCCCATGTTAGAAGTGCCCTCACTTCATATACTCCCCTTCGCTCACATAGTCCATAAAAGACCCCGGCAACTCAGCAAAATCTTCCAACACAAGGCTGGTAGAGTCCTCACCCAGCAGGTCACTGTCAGGCCGGGGCACCTTGGGGTGGGCAGGAGGAGGATGAGGGGCTGAGGAAGCTCGCTGGACAAAGGTGGGCATGTGATGATGGGGCACGGTCCGCTCCTCACGCTCTTCCAGCTCCTTCTCCACCTCAGTATCTGAGGAGGTGGGTCCCAGGACGTGGTAGAGGCTGGGTAAGCGGATGTCAAAGCGGAGGCCGAACTTAGCGAAGAGCTTATCGTTGAGGGCGTACAGCTTCTCTGAGATGTCGTAGCCAAGAAAGGCCGAGAAGAGGCAGGCGATGTAGCGATCTTTGGCCAAGAGAAGGTAGAGCTTCCTCCTTGGCCAGGAGATATAACTGCAGTCTGTCTCTGCTGTCAAAGTGACCTGCAGGGGGAAGAGCAGGGAAGCGACGACAGTAAGCTGCACTGATTGGACTTTGGTTCTGTCACTTAGTGTGGGTCCACCCTGAAAAGGAACTGTGGTCTCTTTTGCACCACAGATCTGCTCCCTATGCATAGGAAAGTAACAGTTCCGGAGTTAGAGACTAAATGGGGCTTTTCGTGTTTTTCAGTCTAGCTCTCCATGCAGAGCCAGCACAACTCAGAGAGAGGGAGCTGCAATCTTTTCCTTCCTGTGCATCATTAACACGACTGGTAAGTCAATTCCATTTGCAGAGCCAACCCCGCCAAACTCTCATCTCCAAATTATGCCCCCATTTATACCTAAGCAAGGCCAGTGAAAAGACTGGGGTAGCACCGGTGTCACAGTGGGGGAGGGAGATCTTACTGCTCCACAGAACCATCATTGCTAGGGAGAAGAACTGATTTCTATAAGGAGAGCTACAAAAAAACCCAATGGCTCAGTACTGCCCTGGCACAGCACTGTAATTGATTTCCTTCACTCATTAGTTGGACAGCACGTGTGTGTGGTTTCGGTGTGGCTGGGGAACAAAAAAATGAAACAAAAGTTTTCTTCTAGAGGGTGGCACCACCTATCATCCTGCTCGAGGGAAGGCAGGTGCCGCAGGCTACGTTCAAGTTTGCTGGACTCTTTTAAACAATGTCTCAGCTCATTCAGTTGGATACAGCTCATGTCACTACCTCTGGGGCAGAACACAAGAGCTGTTTAACACTATACTCCAACACACCCCAGTTTAGGACGGAAAAGGAGGAAGGCCAGCATCTTTATCTGATACTGTGGGAAGCAGAGCAAAATTATTTGAGTTGGGTGTTGGTCAGCACATGAGAGGTTTAACTAGGTTATTTCTACAGAAGGTTTGAGGTTTTTAAAATCTTGCCAAGGGGGAAACAGGCTCTTTTTCAGGCACTGGGGTGGGGAGACGTGTCAAAGGACCCAACCTTCTTAGGCTGGAGCACACAGTGGCATGTCTGAGTGTAACTGAGACACAGCTATGTGAACAAGTGTTACAGCTGGGCCAAAATATCCTGGGGCCTCCCTATCTGCTGCATGGGCAGAGGTCTCCCTGGCCAGGAGCCATGGCAGGGGTGGCTAGGAAGCCAAAGACGGCTCATCTGCAATGCATGTCCTTGGGTTTGATATTTAAAGCCACTGCCCCGCTATGAGATACAGAAGCTAGAATATGAGAGCTTCCCTGAGAGGGGCTATGAGTGAGTCAGTCATGCCAAAACTTAAAGGGACAGAGCCTCATTTTCTTAACCGTCTTTTATGAGCAATTGAATCCCACCTGATCCAGCGCCACTGTCTTTCATAATGCATGAAGTGAAATCAAGTAACAGCCCCCACCTCACACCCCCCGCTCCTCACCAGGACAGCCAGAGAGACTCCCTCCCAATCTCTTTCTCTCTCTCATTGCACCTCCAGGCCTCATAGTTCAATCGTCTGGGGAAACAGTGCAACTCTGAAACCTGAGTCAGTTCAGACTGCGAGCCAGCTGGCTCTCTGAGCAGAAGACAAACCCAGGTCAGAATCCAGGCGGCAACCAGATCCTGTCACATTCTGGCTTCTGCCTTTCCCCGTTCGGCACTGAAGTGAAACAACTGAGCCCATCAGCAGTGGGGGAACCAAAAGAAGGAAATTCACCCCTCCCCGCATCTCAAGGAAGACCCCAAACAGAAATGTCCACTTTTATCCAAAATGCTTTTGGAGTGATCAAATACATATGGAGAAATGGGGTTGGGATCATCTGAGGAGTTACAGAGTGATTCACACCATGGGAATGGGATTGAGCTGACAGTCAGTGGGGAGGGACTGACAATTTAAAGGAATTCAAAAACTGCATATTGCTATATGCAGAACTGGCTCAATGAAGCTGTTAAATGGCCTGATTAGTTTTTCAGACCAGAAAGCGCCATCCATAGGCTGCTTTCTGGGGCTACTGTCATCAAACCCAAATTTCCCATCCCAAGGGGGACACTGCATTCAGATACAATGGCCTGGTCACTGTCTTCCCTTCAGCTCACACACCCTGTGCTGAGTTCCTGGTAATTTGTCACTGTGATTATAGTAATATGGAATGACTCCTCTTCAAATCTACTAACCATCAGTCTGTCAATGAGAACAGGTTCATTTTTCAAAGCAGCTTTAATAACCCTCTTACCAACGACAGGGGGATCAAATTCAGATCTGATCTCAGCAGGACGCTGGCTTCAGGAGAGCTGCACCCTTTTACAGTAGGCCTGAATTTCGCCCTCTCTGTGGAAAAGTGTTACTTCTGTTGACCCTGATTACGCTCCCACAGAATTAGTAAAATCACTTCTGACGTCCTTTCTGGTTTAGGGCAGGGGTTCTCAACCCTCTTACTGTCGCAACACTGTGGACAGTCCTCCCAACCATGTGCAACGCAGGACACTCCACCTCTGCCGGAAACCACCATGCCTCTGAGGCTCCACCACCAAAGCTTTCCCCACCGCCAGCAATTTTTGTGACAGCTCAAATAAAAGTAACCTCTGGCACCAAAAAAACCTCTGCTATTTTCAGGAAAAAAAAAAAACCAACCTATTTTCAGCAGGGGTGCTTCAAGGAGCAGCCCCCACCACCACAAAAAGCAGCCACCATGTGGACTTTCAGTGACGGCTCTTAAAGGTTCCAAAGGGGGAGCCGTGCGTGCTGCCCCTTTAAAAGTGCCACAGGACTCCTCGTTTGTTTGGCTCTTAAAGGGGCAGCACACTGCCGCCGCAATGTGCCTCACTGCTGAAAGACCTGTGAGGCAGCGGGGGAGGGGTTTCGGCAGTGGGCTGACTTGCGGTGACAGACTCGGCCGCCGTGCTGTGGCACACTTTTGTGTCGCAACACAAAGGTTGAGAACCTCTGGTCTAGGTTCCGGACATTCATCTACCGACTGGAATCAGTTACCCCAGACTGCAGAGCTGGACCTGTCCATCTACTTACTAAGCTTCCTGTAGAATACGGGGAGGCTCAGATTCTATGGTGCTAACCGGACAGATAGATCAAAACAAAAATCAGTAGGTATGAGTGATATAGTCCCAGGAGAACCCCAATACTCTCTCTCCCCCAGCTTCCCTGCCTGAGAGTCATCATCATCAAAGCTCAGATCTTTGAAGAATCAGATAGTTAAATCATTGCTCTCACTGTCACTCTTTCCTGCAGCAGCAGCAAAAAGCTCTGCCATTCTTGTGAGGTTTCCCTATAACAGCTCATTGCGCAACACATTCATGCTGCTGTTAAAATCACCATAATGGAAGCAGACCAGTGATCCATCTGCCAAATCAGAACCAGATCAATGTTCCTTCTACTCTGGCATCCTGTGGTCAACTGCAGCCAATGCTGGGTGTTTAAAAGGAAGGCAGAAATGTGATACTACATCTGATTCATGCAACGCAGTACTATAACATGGTGGGGATGGGGGAAGAATGCCTTCCTGACTTACCTGCATGACCAGCTGAGAACTCAAAGCATGGGGATTGATAATGCTTCTCTGGCCCTCTCCACTACCTTCCATCTTCCCCTCGCCACTCTCTCCTCTGTATGTACAAAGCAGTAAAGCCCAAGTCTGAGCAGTTGTAGAGCTGCCCAGTGGCTGCTCTGAGTTACCTGGAACGTTCCCTCCTCGGAAGGTCGCAGTGACTCCCACTCTGGGGAGTCCAGGAACTGGTAGGGGAAAACATAGTGCAGGAACTGTCCATCCTGGCTCACTCTGACCCTAGAGGGAGAACAGGGGAATGACAGGCTTAGGTCAGAAAAGGGCTGGCGGGTGAATCCGTGTAACATAACCTGTACAGAATCTACTCAACGCAACAGATACTCTAGCTAGCCCGTGTCAGTGCAGGTTGGTTCCCTACAGTACGTTTGTCTGGTGTCTTCTCCAGTCTTGTCAGAAATGTCCCACTTAATGAGGCTTCTGTCCCTCCTCAAATAGATCTCATTTCCAATACGTCTTTCCTAGTCTGCCAGCATTTTCCCTTTCTTTATGTCATCCCATTATTCCTAGATACAACCCTTGGCCCTTTCTGAACCATTCTAACTCTTCCTGGGAGGTTCTCTCTTGGTCAACTACTTGGACCCCTCCTTCCAACCTCAGGACAAACTCTTTGTACCTATTTCTTTTCACCTCTCCTTCCAGTCCGCTGACCATTTTTATTTCCCTTTCCTCAAACCTGATGACGATTTCAGCACTTTCAAAGGCTTCAGGGCCAATTTCTTTATCTGTTCACTGGACTAGGCCCACATACAATCAAACCATTCACAAATCTTTCCCCGATGTCTTCCTCCTGGTCTGACATGTGCGTAGGGGAAGGACTGTTCTTCCTTCTCTCCTGTTGTCTCCTGTTCTCTCCTCCATCGTCTTGGGAGCATTAAAGAGCATAATAGGATCATCAGATCACAAACAGAATGATCTGTACTCTACTTTGCAAAGACCTTTCATCTGAGGATCTCAAAGCATACCACAAATACTGATCATTAAAGCTTTCATAGGCAGGCAGTTGCTTGCCTGATCAAACATCCCTAACCTGACCATAGTGTGCTCAGAAGGTACCATATGTTGCAGAGCTTGGTGTTCATAGGCTGATCTGTGTATTAAAATACTAGTGCTTGTTCAGCTCTTTAGAGTTTTAATTGCCTTGTAAACAACCTTCACAACCCTCTCACATCAGGAGGTATTTATAATGTTCCCTTTTACACAGGAAACTGAGGCACAGAGTGGCAAAGCCCTTGTCCACATAGGAGGTCTGTGGCTGAAGCCAGGAATCCTAATTCCCAGGGATTTGCTCAGACCATGTCTCCCTCTCCCATTTTAACTGCTAAAGGGTTCTGGTTTAAGGTTACACTGAGAGGGGGCTGGAGCGTAGTAGGGAACAGGCTCGCTGAATAAAGAAAATGGCGGTGACTGAAGCCCATATGCTTCCTCCCCCCAATCCCGCTTGCACCCTCTTGCTGCGCAATGTGAAGGGGAGCAAATCTGCAGAGACAAGGCAGTAGGAGAAATGGCTAAATGGAGTACTGCCAAATATCTTTCCCACCGCCAAATATCTGTATCATGCTTTAAAAAGGAAAATTCTCCCCAAATATCCCCTCCAAGTCGACTAGGCAGATTCAGTATTGTTAGCTCAATTATAAAAACTGTTCTAAATATGAAGGTGGATCAACACTCTGGGGATGGAAAATGTCTTGTCAGGGCAAGGTTCAGCCTACCTGCCAGAGAGCAGCAGAGACAGGCGGTTGATGGGTGTCTTGCCCTCCACAGCATAGGTCTGATCTCTGGCCAGTGAGAGGACCTGCTCTTCACAGCATTTCACAATCTCTTTGTAGACCTCAAAGGGCACCTGCAAGGGCTGGCAGAGGGTCTTGTAGAGAAGGTCAAACTCTTCCAAGAAGGTGTCCTTGCGGAGCCGGTAAATCAGGTGAGCCAGCTGAAGCAAGCAGGCCATGACCAACAACATGTTCCAGATGAAGATGTCTAGTCCACAGGCATCCAGCCAGCCCCACAGAGCACAGCAGAAGTAGCCAGGGGCCAGAAGGCTGAAGATATAGATGGAGCCAAAGATCCCACTTCCCCCCATGTACCCTAGGAGGAGAATGCAATTGCCCAGGTGATAGGCTGCTCCCTCTAGGTTCGGCTTCCAGCCCTCGCACAAATGAGGCCAAAAAAGTATCTGGTCCCAACGGGTGGCGTTCCCACTCATCCTTCCCCTTTCCCCACCCTCCTCTCCGTCCTGCTTTACAAATGTAGTCTCATACAAAAATTAGGCAGATAACTGTAATCGGAGCCACCTGGCAGCTTCTCTCTTGGGAGGTCACTGGTCCCACTGGAAAACGCTTCAGAGCAACATTTTAAAAATAATTTTTATCTTGTTCGTACCCAAAAAATGCACAAAAATTCCCATTCAGATAATCCAAATGGCTTATTTTTCTCTTCACTGCTGGTGAAGTGTACGGTCCTGCCACATAGCCTCTCCCCACCACCTCATTCAGGAGAGAGAGCAGAGCAAGAAGCTCAAAGAGCTCAGTTGAAGAGTAAGCAGAGGGCTTCAACTAGGGAACTCATCAGAGAATGGGACTGGAAAGAACTCCTCCTGTTGCTCTCACTCTCCCCAGCCTTCCAGGAGTGAAAATAGAGACTGTGAGAGAACAGCAGGGAGCCGGAGGGGGGGAGGGGGGAGCAGCAGCCACTTGTGTTGAATTAGGAATGTATATCACTTGGCAACGGAATGGAGAGAGACCCCAAATGGATAACCATGTTTGGAATTGAAATCCAAAGAGCAAAGCCAGTGACAGGAACAGAGAACAGACGGGCACTGGCCACTTAACATAACTCACACAACTAGATAAGCCCAACGCAGAGGTGAGAAAGGAGGAAAGTAGTTAAGTTTATCACAATATGGGAGCAGGGGGACTAGCGGGTGCTTGCACACTATCCCTTCCTATTGCTCTGGAGCAAAGGAATGTCCGTCATATCACAAAACTAAAAAGGCTACTTCCCCGCTACGTGAGAATAGCAATGGGAAGAAGCTAGCAAAGGAAAACAGACTGGGAATCAGGAACTGCTGTCTAGTGAGGAGACCTGTCACACTGTGGCATAGCTTCCATGGGGAAGTGGTGGCACCTCTGTCATGTGGGACGTTTAAACTTAGACTAGGCAGAGTACTGGAACATACATATAGTGAGGGCAATGATCCTGCTCTGAACAGAGTGCAAACATGAGTGTGTGCAGGATGCATTTAGTGGAAGGGCCAATAGGATTTTCTTACCTTTAACATCACACTACTACAGGCACAGGGAAATGGGGAACAATTAAGGGACTGCTTAGAAATGTGCAAGAGGCAAATTCTGCCCTGGAACAGGATCCTCTCTCCCATTTACGGAAGGCTCCGGGAAAGCTGTATTTCCATTCCACGAACAGGAGGAAGGCACTGTGCAATTTTGGAGCGCTCGTCTGCTCTGTTTGGATCTATGTGGAGTATACAAAGTCCACATTGGTGGGCAAGAGGTTAAGGAATGGCTTTGGATCAGGTAGCCGCACCCAGACACGCCTGCAAAGCCTGCACAAGCTGGAAGCAGGATTTTAAAAAGCAGAGCAGAGCGGCTCAGAGGGGAGCAGTGGAAGGGAGCAGACGGCTGCTCTGAGGGGAGAGCGCTGCCCAGCTCACTGCTGAGACCTGACAACACCGACCACAAATGAGGGCAGAGACCTGACCAGAGTGATTTAATCAGGGATTCTAAAGGAGGCTGGTGTAGAAATTGCTTCAGGGAACAGTGGCTCAGCACAGCAAGGTACTGATTGGAGCTGCCCACCATTGGAGCCTGGTGAACCGGCCTGGCCTCCCTACCCCCTGACAAGACAATACAAGCACCTTCACCTCCAGTGATCGGCCAGCTGGAAAAGACTTTGATTGTTCCAGCTCTCAAAGCACCAGTGCAAAAGGGAAGGACTTGAAAGCCTCTGGGCAGGAATGTGCTTCAGCAGGGAGCTGGCCTGCCAGGGGCTGTGCACTTTCTACAATCTATGCTACAACAGCAGGAGCAGTACAGCAGCTGCCAGCCAAGTTAGCCACAGCCATGGCAGGAATGCCCACCCCACGCAAAATGTAACACCATGCTAAATGTTTATAGCACTTTGCAAAGACATAGGGATTTCATCCACCACAGAAAGAAAAACATACCTTTGTACGTTTGTGAATTGCACTGACAGACAAGGAGCACCTGAAGTTACACGACAGTAGCAGTTACTCTCCCCGCAGGATTGCAGGCCCAATTCACTGCAAAAAGATGTTTTCTCTAGTGATTGCTACTGCACTCAGGCTTGGAGGACCCAGCCAGGCTCTTCTGGTCCCTTACTACAGCGGCAATAGCCAGCCTTGTAACATCTCCTGTCAGTCCTATAGTATCAACAGAGTTCTGGGGGAGCACACTGGAATCTGGTCTGCCCTGTGCATAACCCACCAGAGCACAGCTGATGAGTATGAGAAATCTCACGATTGTCAGGAAGCAAAGTTACTTTCCCTGGCCAGCTGCATCCTTTGAGGTCAGAGTATGGATGCAAAGGAAGAGAGTATGAAGAAAGCCTGTATAGGACAATGCAGCAGGCCTTTGCGCAAGACTGGATTACAAGGATGGTTGTGTTTCAGGACAAACTTCCCGCAGTCATGCCTTACGTACCATTTCCAGTGGTGCTAATAATTTAGAGCGGCATGCCTCTACTAACACTGTATTCTGGATCAGCAAGGGCTTGAGTGAAACTTTTAAGACACCTTTAAAAAAAGTGTCATTATAATCACTAGCCTGGATGATTAAGTTTGCACCTGGTTCCATGAGGGCCACTCATTAGTACCAAAGTAAGTAGTATCAGAGCCTGGGCCCTATTTGACAGCCTACTGCAGGGTGAAAAAACGGTGTAAAGGCTGGCACAGATAACTAGGGGAGAGAGGAACTTGAAAACCCACTATCACCACGGCCTGTTTGGAAGCAGAAAAGGATAAACAAGTTAAAGACACTTAGAATTAGGTTCCTAACACACACACAGGCTATGTCTACACTTACAAAAGCTAGTTCGAATTAGTTAATTTTAGTTAGTTTGAATTAACTTAATTCGAACTATCATGGCCCACTAGAATGCTAGTTTGAACTAGCCATGGCCATGCAGGGCACTTGCTTAGTTCGAATTAATCAGTTGCATGAAGGTCAATCTGCCGATTAGTTCGAACTAAGCAGTGAGGTCGAACTAATATGGCCACATTGACTTAATTCGAACTAACTAATTCGAATTAAGGGTTAGTTCGAACTAAGTAATCAAATTTATTAGTTCGAATTAAGGAAGCCCTTAATTTGAACTAATGAAAGCCTAGTGTGGCCAAGGCTTAAGTTAGTTTGAATTAAGCTTCCTTAATTCGAACTAACTTGCAAGTGTAGACATAGCCACAGAGCCTCTTTCCCCCGCTACAGACCCAAGTAACTCCTATTGTCTCGATTGGGAGTTATTTGTAGTCTGCAAGATTTAGGGAGACCTTGGACATAAATGGAGGATACCCATCTTTCTTTTTCACTCTTTCTTAGCCTTCCGTGAGGAGGAAAGGATGATCCTTTGGCCAAAGCACAGGAATAGACATCAGAGATTCACATTCTATTGCTGGTTTGCCACAAACTCACCTTTGGACCCTGACCAAATAATCACCCTTTTGGGGTCTCTTCCTCCCTCCCTCCCAACAATAAAACACAGGCTAACTCACGAGATGAACCACTAATAGAGAACAACTTCTGAGAAGTGGGAGTGCATTGGGATTACTTCCAGTGTTGTTTCTGATGACCGCATGAGGCTCCCATGTTGAGTCAGCCTCTGGGTAGAAGACAAATGTGAAGTGCCTGCATCAGACACACCATAAAGGAGAACCAGTTCTCTCATCCTACCCATAGCTATTAGCAAAGGGAATTCTGCTTCAGTCCCTTCTCCAGCTTCCACTTGTAAGGTCCCTTACCTGTGAATCAATTCAGCTCACAGTTTACCCCAAGTCCCAGTCAAAAGGTAATTGACATTTGTCCATTTTTGACCACCACCAGAGTAACTGACAAATGTCTCATTTTACACTGCAGCCAAGCTTGGGAAAGCCAGGAGCCAGCAGATATGGTGAAACATTAGATGAAGACCCACAAAGGCAGCAGTGTATCCGTTAACTGAGTGTATCTTAGCATCCATAAGGGCTAGAAACTTATTTTTAAAAGAGGTTGACTTAAGGCTCCCCAACTTGGCCTAGAAAGTTCCTAACTTTCTACAAGCTAGTCAAAGCTAGCTTTTCCAGAAGTGCCAATGACAATTCAAATCATCTCAGAGATATGGACAGCACAACATAGGAAGCAGCTGAACCTGTTTCAATCCTAGAGGAAGTTCCTTGCAAAAAGCAGCAGGCTTACAAGAGCATATGCTCCGACTTACCTTATCACTGCACAACAGCCTACATCCTATATTCGCTTTTGTCCATCACATGATCATTTATTGCTAGCATGATCTCCCCATCCATAACAGTAGAGGTAGAATGCTGCCAGAAACCAGCATATTTTAATATGATTGCAGCTACCACAGTTCTCATTCCAATGCAGATAGGGATAAAGAAAGGTAAGGAGAGTCGTTATCCAATTGCTGCCCAATATACCATAAAAAATGGTTTGGATTAGAAAATGGGGGTGTCTTTGCTTTAAAAATGAAAGGGGAATGAGCATTTTTAAATCCTTTATTAAGAGGAAAATATATCTATATCAGCCAGTCAAGATCAGATAATGGAAGTACCATGGAGGCATTATACACATTTTGTTAGAAATTCTTTTTATAAATAGATTCCTCAAAAGTTTGTTCTTTGAATAGCTTGCAGAAATAACTTAATATTGTTCAGTCACCTGAGAAACCAGCAGATCACCTAGGAGAGGAAGAAAAAAATTCAAATAAGAGACAGGACTTCTACCGGACATCACCAACAGTTCAATAGCCTCCAACCACTGACATCACTGTGTGCAGGAATTTGAAGACTCTGCTTGTGACAATTACTTTGAGAGTCTCTCTGTTGTAGCAAATTTCAGGGTATGTCTACACTAGAAATGCAAGTCAACCCATACCAGGCCAACTTACAGTAATTACTGTGGTGTTTCATGGCCATGCTCCCCTTCTTGGGTCAGCAGTGCACGTCCTCACCAGGAGCACATCCTCCAACCCAAAAGGGGCAGTGTAAGGAGGTGACATCCTGATCTCAGAAGCCAGCTGCCTACCCATCCCTCCTCTGTTTTCTGATTCCCTGGGAGCCAGAGGAAGCTGCCTGGGGCTTTCCCATCCCCCATCCACAGAAGCCACTTCTCGGGTCCTGAAAGACAGCAGTAGCCAAAGTAAGGGATACAGTGTCTATGCAGACACCGCGTTGCCCTAACTGCCCCAACTTACGCCTTGAGTGGAGTGGCGTTATGCTGGTGTAAGAGGGCACTTACAGCCGTCGCTGTAGCATAAACCCTGACACAATCAGGTCAAGGTAAGCTGACTTATGCTGATCTAACTGTAGTGTAGAGCAACCCAAAGAATACAACATGGCATCCTTGTAATTTTGGCGAGGCAAAGGAAGATGAAAGAAGGAAAGCGTTGCTTCATATTTAAAGGCAGCACTGTCCTTTTTAATCATTTCATTCCCTCTCAAACTCACTGTTAATAACCCTCTCCAGATCCAAAACTATTACAGGTCTGCTGTTCATAAGGGCTGGATTGTGCTGTGTCACTAACATGGATGCAGACTCCCAGAAGTCCTTTCACCACTGCAAACTCTAGGGCTATGTCTACACTTGTTAATTTAAGTCGACTTCACATGTCCCCACTCAAAAATTAAGTTGACTTAAAGGGGACCTTGCCAAATCGACTTAAAGCATCCACACTGGACGCCTAGGTCGATTTGTAGGGGTTAGGTGGACCTGGGACAGGTCTATGGTGGCGGGGGGGGGGGGGGGCACCCCTTGCCAAGTGGCTCAGCATTTGCCCCATTGTACGTGGGTACAATGGGGGCAGAGCCTGACAGGGACACTGGCAGGGTATAGGAGCGGGGTGGTCAGGGCTCTGTCCTGCCCTGTGGGGGGGCACGTGAGGCTCTGCCCATGCCAGCCACCCTGGCAGGGAGTGCAGTGGGTGAGCCCTGAAGCCGTTTAAGTTGACTTAAAGTCGACTTAGGGCTAATCTGCATCCACACTGGCTAAGTCGACTTAATAAAGTCGACTTAGCCAGCAAAGTCGACTTTGAAGTTGGTTTTATAAAGTCGGCTTTATTTCTCCTTAAGTCGACTTAAGCTGCTGCTTGAGTAGACTTAAGGAAAATGTAGTGTGGACACAGATTAAATTAAGTCGACTTAAGCAAGCTTAAGTCGACTTAATTTGTAAGTGTAGACGCACTCTAGGAGTCCAGCGATAGTTCCTCTTGAGCCGGTGAGGACAGCAGTAGATACACCTACCTTCTCTTTTAAGGCACCACCTTTCACATCTAAAGGAGGTGGTGTGCTGATGATAGGTGTCACTAGTAAGGCTGGACTGAGTTCTCAATGCTACTGCAGAGGCAGAGGCCAAGTGTTGAAGGTAGCCACAGTCTATACTCACCAGGCATACAGCCCCGCTGCTCATCTCACTCATATTTTAAATCCCAGGGCTCTCATGCACTCCTTGTGAGCTTCAATAAGGGGCCCGCAGTGCTCCTCCCCTTTCTCGATGATGCTGCAAGGCAAAGATTTCCGTGGTTAGCTAGCAAAATTTCCGTTAGCTAGCAAAATGGACACCATGTAATACTCAGATCTGCAGAACCAAGGGACTCTGGCAGGCAAAGGGTCCATGAAGGGAGGAAACTGTAGCAGATTTCATAGTGAGCAGGCCATAAAGCCTCTTACATGAATAAAACAATTTGAAACAATCTGATTTAATATAAGGCCGCCCTTAAACTCAGCTGTTTTTTGTTTGACTTTCCCTGCTTGTTTTTATATATTTAAAATAAAAATAAATACAAAAAGATAGTAGTTTCAAATTCATTTGCTGCACAGTTTGCTTCAGAAAGAATTAACTGACTTACTTCAGAGAGGATATCCTCATCTAGTTGTTGCATGTGGAAATGAGATGGCACCTAGTAAAGACATGGACTGTCTCCCAGCCTTCCCATGGCTGTGAAGCCACAGGTTTCCCTCAGTTAAGATAACTGCCATTTCCCTACAGCTTTTTCACGTGGAAGGGAGCTACCCCTAGTAAAGGCCACTGTCTCTCAGGGCTTGCAATGGAACAGAAGCCCAGCTGCCTTTGAGGAAGATGCCCACTAGGCTCTATGGTCAGAGAACAAGGGGGAGATGTGGGAATGTTTACATTACAGGCATACTTGTTAATCCTTTCATTTTTTGCTGCAAACTCACTCAACACCAATGAATTAAACTGTCAGTTCACTCTTTTGCCTGCCTAATACCCAAGGTAGTCTATGTGCCATCTCTCTTTAAAACCAAAAGAGGTTCTGAAAAAAGGTGAAACAAGCTGGGCAGTGGGGGTGAGGGGGAAGGAGCTTTGAAACCTTGAGCTTAAAAATTAGGAGAACATACGCTTTGTTGCTTGTGTAGGCCAAATGCATTGTATCCATCAGGGACTCCTTGTATCCCTCCACATCATCTGTGCGCCACCTTCCCATGCCCCCTCTATTTCATGGACTTCCTACAACTCTCCCAACCCTTTCCACCACATGCTAGGGTGGCACTTTCCAGGTCCTTACTTCATTCATCACCACTCCCCATCCCTCCATTCCTCTACAGGTCTCTTCATTCCCCTGCCACTCCATCACAAAGTAGATTCTCCCTGTCCCCACTCTCCTCTGGGTCCAAGCTCCCCACCTCCCCCATAGTCCTCTCTGGCTCCCTGCTTCCTCACACCTTCACCTCTACTTTTCCCTTCCTGGGTTGCTGTTTGCCCACACCTCCACTTCTCCAGTCCCTTCACCCACACTTGGTCCCTATTTCCCCCCACTCCACTCTGGTCCCTTACAAAGCCTCCCTGTAAGGCCCACATTTTTGTTAAGAGTCCAGGCTACAGACAATCGCCTCATGCAGATAGTTTAGCTTAGCTTCAACATCTTACAAGTGCATGCAACAGCAAGAGGTGACAAAGATTTTTCTGCCTGCAACTCCAGGCAGTCTGGGAGCTCCGATTTTCTTATGAATAAGACTCTTCCAGTGTCTGAGCTGCACCAAAATCTGTTGAGCTTGTGCCCATGGATACCCAAAACATCCCTGAAATTTGGAATTGATCAAAACAGTATTCCAAAGCTATCATGTAACAGACAAATAGAAATGCCACTGAGTTGATTTGAATGTTAGATCTTAAGTCACTTGACCAACTATAGAACTTCAGAACCCAAAACTATTTTTGAAAATTAAACGTGTTCAGATTAATACTTTCCATTACTTTCCTCCAAAAGTATTCAAGTTTGTCATCTTCCAGGTCTACGCAAAACTCCCATTAAAAGGAATATTCTGACAGAACTCTGAACTATAGAGCCTCTTTGGGCATCTCCATAATAGGGTAGAACAGTTGTAGCTGTACAGAGTGGTACCACAATTACAAGGCTATAAATATGTTTAAGACCTAAAGAGTCTTCAAGTAACACAGTGTGTTATTTGGGAAAGATATGTGTGGGTTAATGGTCTCCGGGATGTGGAACAGGTACATCTCATGTTTGCACCAAAGTATTTTATGCACTAAAAAACCCCTAGCTCTTTTGCAAGCCACTAGGTGCTGATGGCTGAAGCAGGGGAGCAACCTGTGTTGTATTCTTGGTTCTGTCATTAACTCATAGCACTATGCTAGTTAAGTCACTTAGGCCATATTTTTTGGCCACCGCACACCTGTGCCTCAGTTTCCTCTCTAAAATACCGATCTAATATTAATACACCTCAGTGGAGGGCTACTAGGATTTAATTGGTTTGCCCTTTGGAGCTGAGACTGTTGGTTTACCAATCAGCAAGCACACAGTGGCTCTTAAAAATGGAATAACCACCTATGATAGCAAAGTGTAAATTCCACAGGGGAGACAGGAATTATTTAGGGTGATACAAAGGGGTATACATTGTTACTTGTTTTTCTGTCTTATGCACTTAAAATTAAAACAAGAACAATGTAAGCTATAACTTCCTCAGCATGGGGCATGGCAGGCCATAGAATACTTCCTCAAGGGAAAAAGCTGATGCTCCTTGTACAATGGATGTAACATCCCATTAAAAGGAAAATTCTGACTAAAACAATATGTAAGGAAAAAGAATCAGAGTAATGGTCAATCTGCATAGACGTGAACACAAGCTAGCTTCCTCTGCAGTCGTTTTTGCGCCATCACTGGTGCAGGAATTTTAAACATCAACACAGTTGATGTGTTTCCTGACCATTTAAAGATATCTTGTATCATTTATACCAATTACTGATGCTGCCAAAACAAACCTCAAGCAGTAAGTAATCAATCACTGCCAGAAAAAGGCAGGAGATCCCTTGAGAATTAAAATATCATCTACAGGGAAACAAACAAGGAGTCCTGTGGCATTTTCAAAGACTAACAAATTTCTTTATCTCATGAGCTTTCGTGGGAGAAAAATCTCACTTTATCAGATGCTTTGAAGATGGGGAACTTACAGAAAGCTTTATGAAAGCTCTTGTTTTTGAAATACCAGAGGTCTTTGCAAGTGGAAAGATATTTGAGACCCTGTTAATGAATTGGGAAGGATGGATGAATTCTGCAAAAGGGGTTACAATTTTGAGGAGGATATTTCTAGTTTAGTTGATCAGTGATTTGAAAGATGGCTACAGTTTATTAATACTTGGCAGACAGTCTGTTATTAAGTGCAGACACCTTAACATGAGGGTTTTGACAGTGGTTCTGGGACACAGTATTAGGTGGGGCAATGTAAATAAGTCCCAACAAAACAAAATCCTGCTGCTGCTTGGTGTGTCATACTGGAATGTGCATAACAAACACAGAGTCCTGTGGCACTTTTAAAGACTAACAAATTTATTTATCACATAAGCTTTCGTAAGAGAAAATCCCACTTCATCAGACACTTTGAAGATGGGGAGCTTGTTTGCTGTTGTTTTGCTGAACTAGACTAACATGGCTCCCCCCCAAAGTTCCCCTTTGGAACTTATCTACAAGGAAATTAGGCCTAGTCTACACTGGGGGGCTAAGTCAATGGGAGCTATGCAAATTGCATGCCACAGAATGCATATCTCCCGTCAACTCAATTACTTTAACTTAACATGGTGTCTTTACTTGGCTGTGTTAAATTGAAGAGCTCTACCTTTGATGCAGCCTTACGCCACTTGAAGGGAAGGAGTTACTATGAGGATGAGAGAACGCTCCGGGGATTGACTGAGTAGGTCTACACTGGCCGCTCCACCGATCTTGCTGTGTCGATGGATGCAGCACTTTGAGTATAAAATAGTTGACAAAACCCACAGCGTCGCCCCACCTTTTCTGAAAACAAGGTTGGGCTGACAACAGCCCTGCTCTATAGGTTACATTATGGCCATGTCTCCACTGGCACTCAGGCCCAACGAAGCTGTTGTTGCTCACGGGTGTGAACCCCCCACCCCCGCAAGTGACATGTAAGCTTGGCCAGCCTGGACAGAGCTCTCGGGCTGACATAAGCCCACCTCCTCCCACAAGCTCATCTAGCAAAGCCTATATGGCTGGGGGCGGCTTTGACCCACACCCCGAGCGAGGGGAGTTGCAAGGACCAGTGTAGACAAGGCCCTGCATCGCCCCGGGTGTGACCCCTACACACCCCGCGTGCGGCAGTTACCCCCGCCCGGCCCGCGGGAGGAGGCGGCTACCCACAGCCAGGGACGGGCCCGGCCGGGGCTGCGCACGAGGCGCCGGTTACCAGGCATCCCGCGCCTTCTTGGTCTCGGGGCAGGCGCAACAGGGCTTCAGCGGCTTCTTCTCCTGCGGCTCGGGGTCCGGGGGCGCGCAGCTGGCGGACGCCAGGCTCGACATCCTCGGCGGCGGCCCGGGATCGCTGCGGACACAAGGGGCCGGTGAAAGCCGGGTGTGCGCGCGCCCCCCCTCGCGCGGGACCCCACGGGGGGGGGCTCTCGGCACGGGGAGGGGCGCCCCCGCCTCACATGCGCAACAACCCTCACCCGCTCTCAGGCCTACCTACCTGCTGCGCTGCGGGCGCGATGGCCAATGCGCAGGCGCCCACGCGGGGCCAGAATTCGGAACTTCTTTATTCCGGGCGGCGACCTCCCAACAATCCGACGCCTACTGCGCCGGCGCCCCCACTCGAAGCACGCCGGGAACTGTAGTTCTTCTGCCTCTGCCCGACGCACGCGCGCCTCTCACTGACGTGTTCTTTCCGCCTCCGCCCGGGCCCGCCCCCATGCTGGCCCCTCCCCCATTCCCGCTTCCCCTTGGCCCCCTTCTTTCGTACCTATCCTCTACACTGGTTCCGACCCCATCTTTCTCCGCACCTGCCTGTATCTTCCCAGCTTTGCAGTTTGTTCCACTGCTCTGTGTCCCTTCCCCACAGGCGCCCCTCTGACGCCCCCCAAAGAGACGCGTTGCACCGTGTGCGGTAGTGCAGCCACCCAGAGGCAGAAAGAGTGGAGGGAAGCACGTGCCCGACATTGTGTTATCGGCCCTTACAGCCCCTTCCGGTACCAAGGCTAAGAGAGGAGTGGCACTACAGATGGGTCTACAAGGGGCAGATCATCCAGTAGGAGAGAGGCTCCCCAGCCTCTTCCCGTACCTGTGCCTGAGCAGAGCCCGTGTATTTCGTCCCTGCCTCTGCTCCAAACAGCAGCTTGTGGGAAGAGGGAGCCAGATTTTTGTGACAAGCTGCTGGGCTACCCAGAGCTGCAAGGCAGTATCTTACCCCTTTCAACCTCAGCAAGTAGGAGCATGACTAAGCTGTGTGACTACTCCCTAACCCACCAGCTTGTCTGCCAGTGCCTTGCCAGCAAGCAGCTCAGGGCTCTTCCAGCCCACACCTGGCTCATCAGGTAACAATCAGTGCAGGCCTGAGCACCTCAGTGATAGCCCTGTGCCCTGCACAGCCATATAGTTGTACATTCCCAGAAGACACTAAATTCGCTGCAGTGCTAAAGAGACAGAAACAGCAGCTTGTTATCTTGAGGAGAGTTAACAGTAACCTCAATTCAATCTTGATTTAGATGGAGAGGTAAACCAAGCTTAATTCAATCAACAGGTGGAAACACAACATAAGTTGAAATACAGCTATATCAAATATGCCCATAACTTCCAATATAAATTGGATGTGTAACCCATATGCCTGAAAAGGCTATCTCTGAGAGACCTGCTGAGGGTGGGTTACTGTTGTTGGGCAGATTAGCAACCCACAACTGGAAACATCCAGAAGCAGGGAGTGGTAGCATTTTGAGCATGCTCCACAGTGTACCCTGCTGGTATGATGTGATGTTGTCAGTCAGATGAGTGGAGAGCAGCAGCCTGAGCAGACAGCAGGCAGGAGCTGCCTTGAATGGAGACCATGTGCTCAGTGTTCTGGAGAGGAGCTGAGCCAGGAGTGAACAAGATGTTTTCTCCATGTAAAGGAGTAATTTGTGACAGACCTTGCAGACATGCATATGGGACTGAGAGCTGGTTGCAGAGGAGAAGAGAGAGCCTGCATGGAATGCTACAGAGGATCCCAGCAAAGAAAGAAGAGGACAGCTATTTCTTGCCACTCAAGCCTCTACACTGGAACAGAGACTGTAGCTGAGAGTTGGGTGAACTCCACACAGACTTTGGGACTCTTGGGTATCTTTCATGCAAGGGATTGTTCTTGGTTAATTGTAGTTTGTTTTCTTAGGATAAGGTTCATTTAGTTAGTAGTTAATAAAGTTCATCGTTATGTTTGTTTTTAGTAGTATTTTAATGTGTGAGTGTAGCTCTGAGCAAGCTTCGCCGTGAGTCCTGTACAGACTGGATCCTGGGTCTCCAGCTGCTTTTCTCCACAGGGGTGGGGATTGATTTCTGTGAGGCACTGGAGAGGGGCAATTAAATGAATTTAGCCCACCTGAAGGTTACAGATGCACAAAAAATATCATCCGTAGCAAATTACATTTCTAATGGTACCTGACATGACCTACCCTGTAAGAATTATTGCAATATTGATAATCATATTCTCAAAGGATCCCCTTAACTGAGACAACATCACAATATTCATCTGTGATCACATTAGGAATAGCTTGATATACAGACTTTTGCATTGTATTTCAGGGCCCCTGATATACTGATCAAGTATTTATCTGGTTTGATCTTGGGTTACCCAGGCTTCTTATCTTCAGTGACTTCGGTGTCTGTGTGGATAATGGTGCTTCAGAGTCAGTTCCCGAGTTCCCAGCTGCTTTGACAAACACGAGCCTGTAATGATTTCTGACATAATGCATGTGGGAGGACATATTATGGATCTTGATTTTGAAGTGGGATGAGTGATTTGGGGTGGAAAGCATACCTTGTTCTGACCATTATCTCTTCTATTTGAAGATAGGGCTTAATGTACTTCATGTAGGGCTTGTAAATCTATTTTATTGGTGACTGGTCCAGAGCACGGATTGTAAGAGGATGAGTTAATTGAAGATCAGCCCAAGTAAGAAGGAAGTGATACTAGCTGTTTAGGGAAAGGTTCACAAAAACACAGCAAGTTAGCATCAGCCCCCTAATATTGAGATGACTTATCTTCCTGTAAACTCATAGTTTCCATTAAGGAAGTATAACTAGTGGCATTTGCTCCTTTAATTAACAGATTTGACAGGGAACACTTCCTACATCATTTCTGAGATTGTACTCCAGTTTGGGATACTCTCTATCAGTGGTTCCCAACCTTTTTCTCTGCTGTGGCACACCTTGATACCTCTATGGCGGTGTGCCGCAAAATAATTAGTCTCCAAATGAACTCATGAATATTCATGAGCCAATCCAAAACTCTTTCAATAGTTTTTCAAAAAATTCCACGGCACAGCTGCTCCGGCCTGAGGGCATACCCATGTGCCATGGCATACCAGTTGGGAAACACTGCTCTATATGGTAGTTCACTGGAACATCTGCATCCAGTTGTACACAGAGAATTTACTTCAATTTCTAGATAAATCTTAGGTTTATCAGTAGAAACCAGGGACAGGAGAAGCTCAGAGGTTCTTAAATGTTTTCACACATTTTAGAATGTGTTTGTGTAATAGGTTGTGGACTTGTATAACCATACCATCTTGTTTCTGGGATTCCATCAGCTCTCACCCTCTAGCCCAGAAAGAACAGAATATGTACTTAAATGGGAGAATTTCAGTACCACAATGTAGCCAGAAGAGCTAGTGTATGAAGCAGATGATATTGAAAATAAGAAAATATAATCAAAATAAAATAAATGTACTTTTATCCCAATTCTGTGAAACATTCACAGCACGTAATTTAACAGGGTAGCTCCACCAGCTGAAGTACAGTTGAGGGCCACTCCACTGTCCCTCAGTGTGATGCATCTTCCCAGTATGAGGTACCAAGCAGCAGGATTTTGTTTTGATGCGACTTATTTACAGTGCCCCACCTAAAACTGTGTCTTAGAAACAGTATCAAAACCCTCATGTTAAGGTGTCTGCAGTTAACACTTGGCAGACAGACAGTCTGTTATAAATAAGCCTTAGCCATCTTCCAAATGAGTGATCAGCTAAACTGGAAATATCCTCAACATCCAAAGCTGTAACCCCTAGGGCAAAATTTATCCTTCTTTCCCAATTCATTAACAAGGTCTCAATACCTTTCCACTTGCAAAGACGTCTTTCATTGACCTTTCTCTGGTCTCATTCCCTAAATCAGCTAGAAAGACAAAAAGGACTGGCAAAATATGCTATATAAGAAGCAGAAGCAAGTTGATTGTTCAGGGTCTTCTAGTCTAAAACACAAGAAAAAAATTGAAGGAGTTGAGTGGGAATATATGCACTAAGATGTGCTGAGGTAGAATGGGACATTACAGCAATTTTTCTATTGTCTGTGGAAAAATTGTAAAATAAATACATAAAAATTGAGTGCTTAGGAAGCTAGTCGTGTCAGCTAAGTAATATTTAACCTCTTCTGTTTGTGTTTGATATTAGAATGCCTTGTGGGTGGAATGGTAATTCCTTTAGTGTTTTTGTGCCCGGTCACACATGCTCCGCTTAGGTTATGGCTCTGCAAACCTGCCTATAGGTGACAAAGACTTGCTAGTGTTTCACTTACCAAATGTGGTATTTCTTGAGGGCTGTTGATGCTGTTGTTGAAGCCCACATAATCATTTTTCTGGCTTTACTTTGTGGCAGTTGAACATTATGATGGCATCAAGATTCATGCTATTGCCTGATCTCGTACACTGTTCAAGCCTGCACATGACAGGCACTCTTGTGACAATCACAGCAGCAGTAAGAATTCCAGGAATGGCTCTCAATCGCTTTTTCTGGCAACAGCTTTAAGTGAGGCCAGCGCTAAGGCTGGCCTATAGGATCAGGGAGCTGTAGCCAATTACTTGACATCTTCTTCTCTTTCCTGCACTGAGCAGAGCTCAGACAGGAGAGAATCTGGCTTCTATTTTTTGGATCACTTGAGCAAAATATAGATAGCACTAGAGATAAATATATTGGAGGAGAGAGAATACATAACCACTCAGATACTGGTGCTGAAGACCACATATGTACATTTTAGGATTAAGACATTGCTTCCATTGGTGACTAGGGCTGTATACCGGCAGGCACAATACCTGTGGGAACCCCGGAGGGAAGAACAGAGTGTCAGCATCTGTTACATCTTTTAACAAGATGTAACCAGATTCCAAGAGGGATTAGACATTTAAGGATAATAAAATACCCAGAGTTATAATAATTAGTGCTAAAAAGAACAACAAACCATGCTTCAGGGCTTAAACCCATCTCTAACTACTAAGGGTTAGGGTGAGAACTTCCCAGAAGGCATATTAATCCTACATCTGCATACTGTGGGATTTCTTCCATCTCTCTCACAGACGGACACTGGACTGGACGGGTCTGATCCAGTATGGCAATTCTTATGTAAGCTCTAGCATGCTGAAAAGAGGAGGACACCACTCCTCTACACACCCATGGGGTTACTAAAGCCATCACTGGTGTTAGAGTCTAGCGGGCTAAACGTGCACAGATCCTGATTTTGTATAGCCATTGCACATAGGTTTCAGGAATGGAAAGCTCTGTGGGACCCCTTTCCCAATCTCTCTGCACACCTAGGCAAGGCTAGGCACAATCTAATCCACAGTTTAGTTAATAATTTATTTAGCTTGCTAGAAAATTATATTAGAAGAATTAATTAGTACAGTTTTGTTTTGGGGTTTTTAAAAAAAACTTTTGAGGAGTTGCAGAAGTGTGGGTTACAGTCACCAGTGCTGTATCTGGATATTTGCTGTATATATGCGTAGCTATCCAATGGTAACTGAAGAGCAAATGCCAACAGGAACAAGGTATGTTTATTGTGAGGTATAAACCAACATATTTTTATCCCACTTGATTTATGATTAAGAGTAATTAACAGTGCCTTAAAGCTGGTCCCTGTAGGGGGGGAATTTAACAATCATCTGTGGGCTATTGTGTGAGTATCTCCAGGGCACCTAATGATGTAAAGTGAGTTGGAGTGGAAGTGGTGCTGTGTCTTTCATATCAGCAAAAAACAGAGTCTAAGGGGAACATGAAGGATCTATTGTCAGAATTGCAACCCACATTTGTGCAACTCATATCATGCTAGAACTACCCCATAGTAATTTCAATTGCCTTAAATTCTAGTTTCTGAAAAGGTACCTGATGCAGCAGATTCCTGTTGTCCGAGTCTTATGCCTCTAGCGCAGCACATAAGAGATTGATTTGCTTTAGTGAGTAGTGTGACATTAGTATAAATCACCAGCAGGGAACACAAGACAAACTGCTCTCCCCCACTGCTTTCTGTCTGTGACTCCTGCTGCTGAAGTGCCTAGCCACTTTTTTTTGGGGGGGGGAGGGGAATGGGGGGGGTGTCCGTCCGTCCTTTTATTGGTAAATGCAGTGAAGTGCCAGACTTCATTTCTAACTTTTCTGGCTTGAAATCTCCAAGTTATGTGGAGCTTGGCTTGAGTACTGAGGCTTAAACACATCTGGTTAGTGTTCAGATTTGTGACACTCACACTGATTATTTTATATTGTTCTGTGATGGTTCTCTCTTTTTTCACATAAGGAGGGGCCTCCCAGGGGATTGAATGTTTCCATGAGTGCAAATGGAAAATATTTGCCATCACCCGACATAACCCAGTGTCCTAGGAAATGTGATGTATATGCACCAATCTCCACGTCACCTTGCACGTGTGGAGTTGATTAGATATGTTGTGTCATCCTGTCACTGAGAGTTGTGGGATATAGGGCTGAGAGCTCACCCTGACTGGTCTCTCCTGAGGTTCCCAAAAAGTCAAGCTGGAAGATCTCACAAGAGTATGGAAGAAAGGCAGGGTCTTGCACAGTTCTGCTGGGGGCTATAGGTCAAAAGTCCATGGAGTTCTAGTCCATGGAGGTCATGGACTAGAACTATGGTGCTGGCTGAAGTAGTCACCCCATTACTCCATGCCTTCCTCAGATTCTTCTTTTCTCTCTGTCGATAGGCTACAGATGCTACAGCTGCAGTGCTGCAATTATGCTACAGTGGCATTGCTATGTAGGTGCATTGATGGAAGGAATTTTTCCACTTACATAAGTAATCCACTTTCTGAACGGTAGTAGCCAGGTTGATGGTACAGCTTCTACAGCAACAGAAATACACTTCTGTCTCTATATTCTGCATTTACACTGTGTGGTTACAGTGGTGTATCTATGGCACTCTAGTTATGCCAGAGTAGCCTTTGAAGAGCATAGAAATGGTCTGAGACATATGCATTATAAAAATATTACCCAAAGTTCCCAGATTCTTCATGCCATCTTCACTCTAGGTATAAACTTTTTCAGTAACCCATCTGAGACATTCATTTGATCTAGTTACAACAAACAGCTGAATTTTGCTCCACACAGCAGCTTTTTCACAACACAAACATTTCAGATGACATTGGGGCATCCCACCCCACCCACCATGGTACCAGAGCACATTTCCTTCAGTGCATTCTGGGATAGCTGGGACGCAAGCATATGGTGTTTCATCAGGGGATAGAGTTACCACAGGACATACATGCAGAGCAGCACCACAGCCCATGGGCAGTGTGCTCTGGGATGGGCAACTGCACAGAAGGCAAGACCGAACTGTTTACACAGGCATGGCGGGTGGGTGACCATCTCCATGACAAGAGAATGTGCTAGACAGATATGTACCACTACCATCATAAATGAATAGCAGGGTGAAACAGTTAGCTCCCATGGTTACTGAGTATAACTGTGTGACAGCTGAGTAGTTACAAATGCAGCTGGCTGTATAGAGGAAACCTTTGCTGTCATCAGTAGTTTCAATAACTTAGCATGGCTGAGTCACCATATAGTTCACAGTTTGTCTGAAATACAAAAATGGACCCAGAAAAATCTGTTGGTTTTCCACTTCAAGAATTGAAAGAGTAAGTGTTTCAGGCTTCTGCATCTCATTTGGTAAAGAGCGGGAGCTGTGAAGTGAACTAACCTCAGTGATCAGACAGTGGTGGTGTCTATTCCAGTGGTTTTCAACAGGTGTGCCACTGCACACTGGTGTGCTGTGAGAAGTGCCTAAGTGTTCTGTGAACTTTTGTACCAAGGTAATAAAAATTAATGAAAAATAAACATTGTTTCATCTTAAACAATATTCTATTCAACCAAAATTACGTCTCATAAAACGCAAAAATTCAGAGGCGGATCAAGGTCTGCAGGACCCCTGGGCCTCCCCCATCGGTGGACCCCCTCTCACCAGCCTAAGGGCCTGGCACTGAGGAGGAGCGGGGGGGGGGGGCGGTCAGAGGCCAGCCACAGCCTGGCTGGTCGGCCCCCAGAGCTGGCAGGGCTGACTGGCGCATGCAGCGTGGCTTCTGGTGAAGCCTAAAGGCCATGCTTGACATTGTACTGCATGCTTCAGTTCCCCCCGCCCCACGGGCCAACCAGCCAGGCTGCAGCCAGCCCACCCCATCCCCGGGAGCAGACTGGCCAGCCCAGGGGCAGGGTGAGAGTGCAGAGCCCAGCTTCTGGGCCAGCCTGTCCTGCTCCCCCAATGCTGGCAGGGTGGAGGGCCCCCACAACATGGTGGGCCCCTGGGCATGGACCCAGTTGGCCCATGCAGTAATTTGCCTTTGCAAAAAATAATCAAAAGCGAGTTATCGGTCTTTCAAGTCTAAAATATGACCATTCTAAATGCAGGTGGCCAAAAGACAAAACTCAGATGTGTATTTTTTTTCCAGGGGATTTGAAACATTAATGCATTTGATCCTTCTTTAGCTTATATGCACTATGTTGCAAAACAGTCTAGTAAGACCATAATCATAGTAAATGTAAGTAAATATGACTCAGACTCTAAGGTCAGAAGGGACCAGTATGATCATCTAGTCTGACCTCCAGCACAATGCAGATCACAAAACTTCACACACACCCCTACCCCACCTCCGAACTCCTGCAATAAGCCTCTAACCAATGACTGAGTTATTACAGTCCTCAAATCATGATTTAAAGACTTTAAGATACAGAGAATCCACCAGCAAGTGAGCCATTCCCAATGCTACAGAGGAAGGTGAAAAACCCACAGAGCCCTAGCCAATCTGCCCCAGGGGAAAATTCCTTCCCGACCCCAAATATGACCTTTATAAGCAGTCAGTTCAGCTGAAGACAGTGGGTGTGCTGTGGAATTGTCGGTTTCATTGAAGTGTGCTGTGTTACTGAAAAGGTTGGGAACCACTGGTCTATTCATGTTACTGTTACACCAAACAAGCACATACACCAGAAGATGCCCCCCCATGGCTACAATATTCAGACTTTTTCCCCTCTGACTCTATACTAATTCTAAACCAGAGACCGGAGTGGGGAAATGCATGTAGGCATCTTTGTTTACCATGTAATGAGTATAAAATCTACAACCTATGCTACAGGACAATCCCTCACTCTCTCAAGCCTTGGGAGACAGACCTCTCCTCGATTACAGACAGCCCCGCTACAACCTTAAACAGATACTTACCAGCAACTACAGACCAAAGAGAAACATTAAAGCAGGAACATATCCCGGCAACAGACCATGTTGCCAACTTTGCCCCCATATCTACACAAGAGACACCATCACAGGACCTAATCAAACCAGTTACTCCATCAAGGGCTCATTCACCAATGTGATTTATGCCATCATGTGTCGGAAATGCCTCCTGCCTTATATATTGGACGAACAGGACAGTCTATACGCACAAGAATAAATGGACACAAATGTGACATCAGAAATCACACCCTTCAAAAACCTATAGGGGAACACTTCAATCTCCCTGCTCACTCCATTGACGACTTGTTAATAATGGTGCTCAAACAAATGAATAACAAATCACAGCTTCAAAGAGAAACTGCAGAATTGGAATTCATATGTAAATTCAACTCCGTTGCCTCAGAGCTAAACAGGGACTATGGATTTTATTCTCATTACAAGAGGTGATTTGACCTCACCTTCCTCTATCTGCTGTTCCTCAGTGTTTGAATCCCAACACCTATTCTGATTTGCTGTTACAGCCTGACCTGATCCTGTGTTATATACTTCCCTGCAATTAATTTCCTCCCATTCTGTAAGTTCCCCATCTTCAAAGCATCTGGCAAAGTGGGATTGTCTCCCATGAAAGCTCAGGTGATAAATAAATGTGTTAGGCTATGTACACACTAGCATCGCTATCGCGCAATAAGCGTATTGCGCTTTAAATGACCCGCTGTTGGTGTTGCGCGTTACCGCGTACACACTCGGCATGCTGTAATGGATCAAAGCCCCCCCCCCATCTTCTCGCAGTCCTCCAGCCAAACAAAGTGAACTCTGGGTACCTATCCCACAGTCCCCAATATCATTTCCCGTGGTGCATTCTGCTACCGACGCTACCCAGCGGTCACCAATAGCAACGGGCGCAAATTTCAAACAGAAGCAACCGTCTTTCCGTCACTGCCTTTTCAGAATCATCATGGATTCAGCTGTGATCTTGAATGCTGCCTTCAGCATTGTGAACACAGCCCAGATTCTGTTGCAGTACGCCTTTGGCTCTGACTCAGAGCAGGACTCGGATGACTCCATTTCGGAGACTGACAGCCTTGAGAGCAGAACTGATATTCTGATCAGTTTTGCAGACCAGCTGCACAGCCTGAACCGCCATGTTTGGTCCCGGCAGACAAGCACAGACTGGTGGGACCGAATCGTTCTCCAGCTGTGGGATGATGAGCAGTGGCTACAGAACTTTAGAATGCGGAAAGCCACATTTATGGAACTGTACCATGAGCTTGCCCCTGCCCTGCTGCGCAAGGACACGCGGATGAGATCCGCAATCCCAGTAGAGAAGCGTGTGGCTATTGCCCTCTGGAAACTGGCGACTCCGGACTGCTACCGCTCGGTCGCTAACCAGTTCGGGGTCGGACGGTCGACCGTTGGAGTAGCACTGTCACAAGTGTGCAGAGCCATCAACCGTCTTTTGTTAAGGAGGACGGTGACCCCGGGGAACGTGAGGGAGATCATCGACGGATTTCAGGACTTGGGCTTCCCGAACTGTGGTGGTGCAATAGATGGGACCCACATCCCTATTCTCACGCCCGACCATCTCGCCTGCGAGTACATTAATCGGAAGGGATACTTCTCCATGGCTCTTCAGGCACTGGTTGACCATCGTGGTCGGTTTACGGACATAAATGCGGGTTGGTCAGGGAAGGTGCACGATGCCCGCATATTCAGGAACTCTGGACTGTTCAGAAGGCTACAGTCGGGCACCTTTTTTCCGGACAAAAAATGACTGTGCAGGGTGTAGAGATGCCCGTGGTTATCCTTGGGGACCCCGCCTACCCACTGATGCCATGGCTTATGAAGCCTTTTACCGGGAAGTTGGATCCTGCAAAGGAGCGTTTTAATTACAGGCTGAGCAGGTGCAGAATGGTTGTGGAGTGTGCCTTTGGCTGTTTAAAAGCGCGGTGGAGATCGCTGTATGGCAGGCTTGACCTGCATGAGGACAACATACCAGTTGTGATTTCCGCGTGCTGTGTCCTTCACAATATATGTGAAAACAGGGGGGAGAGATTTATTAACTCGTGGACCAGGGAGGCAGAACGTCTGGAACATGCCTACCAGCAACCGGACACCAGGGGTATCCGGGGTGCGCAGCTAAGGGCAGTGCGCATCAGGGAGGCGTTGAAGAGCCATTTTGTTAATGGGGATTGAAGGACAGCATTGCCATTTCTGTACTCCATGGTATAGATATATTATTCTTAACTAGTAAGGTTAAGGAAAATAGAGTATTATTTTTTTGTCTCCTTTATGTCCTGAAATGCAATCATCAGTGGCATACTGTAAATGAAAATAAAGAAAGTCTTGATTCGTTAAACAGTCTCTGAACTTTATTTACAGAACAAAAATGATAACAGCTGGGGGGGTGTGTGTCTAAAGATGGGTGTAGGTGCGGGACTCCACGACATACGTTGGGGGAGGGGTTGATGTCACGTTATACCATGGGTGTCCATGGTGTTCTATGTATTGTTTGGGAGGTGAATGTTGTGTGGGTGGAGGGAAAGGCAGAGGAGGCTGGGGGGGCGGGAGGGGGAGGTGCGAGCCTGGAGCAGACCGACCATGGTGTTCAGGAGGTTTGTCTGCTCGTGAAGAATGTCTATCAGGGCATCCTTCTGCCTCTCCCTCCTTGCACTGCTCTCTCTCTTGTCCTGCCTGCACTGCCTCCTCCACTGCCTTGTCTCCCTAGCAGATGCCTCCTGGGAATCCATGAGCTCTTTGAATATGTCTTCCTTGCTCCTGCGAGGCCTCCGCCTTATCTTTCTCAGACGGCCAACAGCAGCTGTGCAGTGTCCATCGAAGGTCGTTCCTGCATACATATGAAACAGTGTAAATGCCGCTATTGTTCAAACCTCGGTCAGGTGCAAAGAATGATGTTCTCCCTACACATTCCTCGCCTACTCCAGCGAGGACATACTGGGGGGCATTACCAAGTTGTCCAAAGCGAGGGACGGGTTGCTGTGAGTTGCTCCACGGGACAGTCGACTATTGCCACTGCCTGCTCTGATCCTGTGTCAGAGATGGTTGGAATAGAAGCCGATATCACACTGCTTAGAGTGCCTCTGCAAGCGAGAATGAATCTCCTGCATGTGGCTGACTTCCAGCTGGGACCTTATGCTGCAGGATTGTGCGCTGCAATGGTTCCCACGGCAGTGCTTGCGAGCATGAGAGGGAAATTCTCCCTGAATGGGGGAGGGCAAAGGCTCGCTCTACCATCCAATTTCAAAAGAAGAATTTGGAGATATTTGGAGCACACGTTCAGTGACTTGAGAGGGGACGACTACATGTCAATAGAGGCATTCATTGATGCGGTTTTTATGTAATGACAGTACTTCCACGCCACATCTGTAACGTGCAGAAAAGAAGACAGAAAAAAGGAGGACTCAATGCATTATCTTCCTGTACCCGCTAAGCTGTAGCTGCTAGAATAGAAAGCACCGCAAAGCTAACTTACCGGAGCTGCCATCGGCTGATTCAGGGGACGGCGTGCCAAAGGAATCCGTGGAGCTTGTCTCTGGCAGGGTGGCGAATAACTCCTGGCTCCCCATTTCAGTGGCTCCGTCGTCACCGTCCTCGTCCTCTTCCCCCTCTGCTTCCTCGTCCACGACAGCATCCTCGCCTTCCGCTCCCTTGTCATTTTCGGATGATGTCGCCGAGGTGTCAACGGTTGAGATCGGGGTGGTTGTGGGATCGCCTCCCAGGATTGCCTCCAACTCTTTGTAATACCGGCATGTTGCTGGCGCAGAGCCAGAGCGCCGGTTTGCCTCTCTGGCTCTGTGGAAGGTTATCCTCAGCTCCTTCACCTTGGCCCGGCATTGCAGAGTGTCTCTCTCGTACCCCTTCTCAGTCATGGACTGAGATATTTGGCCGAAAATGTCGAAATTCCGCCGGCTGCCACGTAACTATGACTGCACGGCGGACTCTCCCCAGATGCCTATCAAGTCCATCACCTCTGCTGTCGTCCAAGCTGGAGATCGTTTGCTGCGCCACGAAGACATTGCAAGCGGAGCACACAGAGGCAGCAGCACCGAAAAGCAAGCCAGAAGGGAGAGTGTGGAATTCAAAAATTCGCGGGACAGAAGGGGAGGTCGGGAAAAATTACGTCACGGCAATAGAGTACTGACGGGGGTGCAGAAGGGATGGGATTGGAATTGTGGGCCATTTCCGGAAGTTTCACAGTGCGCGAGAAGTGTACACACACGGGCTGTCGTGCAATAGCTATTCCGCGTTAGCAGCAACCACGCTCGTTTTGGTGGTTTACATCTTGCACAACAAGACGGGTCTTAACGCGCAAAAACTGTAAGTATAGTGTGTACGCTCTGCTTCTTATTGCGCAATAAAGGGCTTTATCACGCAATAACTTTGCAGTGTGTACAAGGCCTTAGTCTTTAGAAGTGCCACAGGGCTCCTTGTTTGTTTTGCTGACCTAGACTAACACAGCTACCCCCTTTGGAATATATCTATAGTGTTAATAGAAGCAAAAATACAAAAATTTGCCATGTATCTGTTCACTCCCTTTTCTAGATCACTTATGAGTAAATTGAAAAGCACAGATCCTAGTACTAATCCTTGGGGGACTCTGCTATTTACCTCTCTTCGTTGTGAGAACTGAGCACTTATTCCTATCCTCTTTTCTGTCTTAACTGATCAGTGAACCAGGAGAGCACCTTTCCTTTTGTCCTATGAGTGTTTAGTTTGCTTACGAGCCTTTAGGGAGGGACTTTCTGAAAGTCCAAGTACACTATATCCACTGGATCGCTGTTGTCCGCTGTTCCCCTCAGAGTTCTAACAGATTTGTAAAGGGAAGACAGGGTTCACCAAAGCTGTGATGACTCTTCCCCACTATACCATGTTAATCTAGGTGTCCAACAATTCTCTTCTTTACTAGCATTTCAATCAATTTGCCTGATATTGAAGTTAGGTTTACTGGCCGGTAATAGCCAGGATTGCCTCAGGAGCCTTTTGAAAAATAGCTAATATATGGCATATCTTCTAGTCATCTGGTAAAGAGGCTGATTTAAGCAATATGATATTTACCAGTTAGCAGCTCTGCAATTTCATAGATGAATACCATCTGGTACTGGTACTTATTACTGTTTAATTTATCAATTTGTTCCAAAGCCTCCTCTGACACCTCACTCTGGAATGGTTACTTAGATGAGTCACCAGAAAGAATGGCTTTAGTGTGGGGAATCTCCCCAACATCCTTTGCAGTGAAGGCCAATGCAAAAAAATTCATTTAGCTACACTGCAACAGCTTTGTCTTCTATGAATGGTCCTTTAGCACCTTGATTGTCCAGTGGCCCCACTGACCATTTGACAGGCTTCTTGATTCTGATGTATTTTAAAAACAATGTTGCTATTAATTTGTGTCTTTAGCTAGTTGGTCTTCAAATTTTGTATCTTGACTTATTATATAAATATCTTGACTTGCCAATTTATGTTCCTGTCTAGTTTTCCTCACTAGGTTTTTTTTTTTGTTGTTTTTTGTTTTGTTTTTTAAAAGGATGCCTTTCTGCCTCTGCCACTTTTACTCTTATTTTTCAAATTTGGAGTACAAGTTTAATTTGAGCTCCTCCTTTGGTGTTTAAAAATAGTTTACACGTCATTTGCAGGAATTTCCCTGTTAGAACTGTTCCTTTTAATTTTTGTTCAACTAGCTTCCTCATTTTTGTGTAGTTCTCCTTTTTGAAGTCAAATGCTATAGTAGTGAATTTCAGTGGCTTTTATTATCCAATGAGGATGTTGAGTATGATTACATTATAGTCTCCCTTTCCTAATGGTTCAGAGATACAACTCTTGGACCAGATCCTGTATATCACTTAGGACTAAATCAAGACTTGCCGCTCCCCTTGTAAGTTCCAGGACAAGCTGCTTCAAGAAGCAGTCATTTATGGTCTCTAGAAATTTTTTTATCTCTGCATTCCTTCCTGAAGTGACATTTCCCCAGTCAATATGACAGTTATAATCACCCATTATTGTATTTTCTGCCTTTGTAGCCTTTTTAATCTGAGCATTTCACAGTTACCATCACATCCTGATCAGGTGACTGCCAGTCGATGCCTATTTCTATACTCTTCTTGTTTAAGCATGGAATTTCTAACCATAAAATCTATAGTACAGTTTGATTCATTTAAGCTTTTCCCTGCAGTTCATTTTGCTTTTTTTCCCCACATAGTGATACTTCTCCACTAATGTGGCTACTCTATCATTCTTATTTATTTTGTTCACCACTATTACCATGTCCTATTGATTATCCTCAGTCCACCAAGTTTCTGTAACGCTTAATATATCAATGTCCTAATTTAATGCCAGCTACTGTAGTTCACCCACCTGTTAGAAAATGTGTTGGTTTAAAAGTTGTCAGCATGTTAAGAGTTAATATGCAGGGTTTCCCTCAGTAAACAGCCTGGTAAGGCAAGAGTTAATCTATGGGCCTCACCCCTGGTAGACCCTAGGTGGAGACACAGTGCCTTAAGGTTGGTGCTGTGTGCAGAGGATTTGGTGTTGAGTGCACAGCAGTGTTGGGCTGGGTGCAAAGAAATTTGTGCTGGGCGCAGAGATAGAGGGCCGTGTGCACAGCCTATAGTGCCATGTGGTGGGAAGACACTGTATAAATTCCAGCGAGCCCCTGACACGGGTGCTGTCTGAGAAGCAGAGTAGCGTGTGCCCCAGCTTAATTGTTTAGGGGACTACAAGGGATCAGGAAGAAAACAAGCATACAGTGTCACGAGTCCAGAGCGAGCTGAGGGTCCAGCCTTCACACCATCAATGGGTCAGCGTCTGGATGGGAGAGGACAGCACCTCACAAAGGGGGAAGAAACCTCAGATAAGTGCACTTAACACTAAGGACTGGGGAAGGGAAGCTTTAGCAATTCTGTATCCCCCTGTCACCATTTGGTTGTTCTTTAATAAAATCGTTGTTAAATTTCATATCCCTTTCTCCGAGGTTACTCCAATCCAGCACACACACTATGATAGATGGGTGTGGGGTGAATTTGTGGGGTCCTTGCATTAAAATAAATTAAAATCTGGGTAATGCACCTTAATATGAAGGCTTCTAGCATTTAAAGTGAGCACTTGGATAATCTATCAATATTCAATTGCTTGTCTTCATGAGTTATATTTATATGACAAATATGGATTCTCCTTTCCCAAATGGTTCCCCAGTACCTAATAAACCTAAAGCCGTCCTCCCTACACCAACCACCAACTGAGACTCTGCAATTCTACTTGTCTTTCTGGCCCAGAAATATCTGCACCTCCCTGTCTATGCTACACATTTATCTGCTTCCTACCTACAGCAGGAAATGACTGCTTCATTGACTCAGACTCGGGGCAAGTCTACTCTAGAAAATTAAGACAACCTAAATTATGTTGCTGTACAGCCCCTGCACTAAGTCTTTTGCATGTCCACACTATGCTTCTTGTGTCAGTGATACACATCCTCACCAGAAACACTTGCATCAATTCAGCTGTCTGAGAGACATTATAGGATGGCTTCTGAAAGGCAGCAACAGCCAATGCAAGCAGAGCAGTGTCTACATCGATACTGTGTCAAGCTAATGGCAGCAACTTAGGCCTCTCACAGAGATGGAGTGAAGTCATTATAATGTGTGAATTACATTGGTGGGAGCTACATTTTAGTATAGACTTAGAGTTTGGCCACTAAACTACTTCATTTCAAGCCAACTCTGAAGTTTAGACCAGGCCTCAGTCTTTCCCTGGTCAGACCAATAGGTCACATGATATCTCCACAGGCTCTGATGGGCTGCTGACAAGTCTCATGCACTCAGGACCCAAGCCAAGCAGTAGGAGTGGCCAATGGCAGCTGCAATACGGATGACCCTTATGTACACCGCTGAACCTTTCACCTCTCCAGTGTTGCCCTGTGCACATTTGGAACATGACTAGTCTATTCAGCAGCCAGCAAAGGTAGAGAAGAACAGATGGAATGGAAGTAGCATCAAATGTCTATCCAATGTCCATTCCCTCTGGTGTAATTTAGACCTCAGAGGAGTTACATTAGGGTTGGATTGGCCCCAGAGCATGTTTTGCTCTCTTATCACAACTGGCTCTTGTTGCCTTAATAGCTGCTTAGTTAAAAGAGTGAACAATGAACTGTGAACAACCCAGTTAACAATGAGTAGAGCAATTGCAACACCTAGTGGCAAGACTGGAAAACGACAAGTACCTTCTGCCTTTCCCACGTTATGGGTAGATTAATAGTGTCCTGATATTACACAATAAAATTTGGCATGTGAACACCACCTTAAATACTATTACTCACCAAAAAGTTACGTTAGGCTGCTTGTGCCTAGATACCATTTCCTATCACACTGACTAGGAGTCTTGTTTCCTTTTTAATCCCCCATCTTTCTCCATTTGTTGTCGCATCTTGTACGTAAATGTGATCTTCTTTGGGTAGGGACTTCTTTAGTGTGTTCACTGTCTAGCACAATGGAGTCCTGGCCTATGTGTGGGCATCTAGGCTCTATGGTAATACAGGTATATTATAAATATAAGCAATAACTAAAGGTGTTAAAAGAACTCTATGAAGGCTGTAAAGTCCAGCACTCAAAAGGTAGCAAATACCATAGGCCTATCGATCCTCTGAGGCTCATTCTCAAAATGAATTGAGCCAGGACTCAGGCAGACACCTACCCTGTACAGTTTCAGCCCAAATGCAGAAAGTTTGGCAAAATGATAATGGGAAGTTGAGCAGCTTTAACGGGCAGCATTATCGGTGCTGAGGTTTATAGGCTTTTTAGCTTAGATCTGGGTAGTGATAGATGAACAGATGAGTTTCAAGGCACTTCATTAATCAATCCTCAATGCCTAAGAGCTGAGTAATAACAATGGGTAACCACCCAACAATGGTAAAACAGATTAGATTATAAACTCTTTGGGGTAGGGGCTGTGTTTATTTTATTTGAATACAAAACACTGCACAGTTTGGAGCACTATACATTAGTGAAGTCTGAGTATACAGACAAGTTTCCTTTTCAACATTTACCAAAGGGTGCCACTGCAACATCCTGCGTAGTGCCCCGTTAATGTCTTATCTTGTGTCCCTGGAGTTCTGTTCAATAGAGTTTCTTATGCTGCACTCATTGCATTAGACGAGCATCTGTTTAGTTCCAATTCTTCTCTTGAGCCTTGTCTACACTAGCTCTTTTCAGAAAAGGTCTTACAATTTTAATACCATTGTTGTAGCAAGTGTCCACAGGGCAGAAATGTTGCTAGACACTGTCTAGATTGACTCTGATCAAAATTAAAGTGACTATTAAAAACATCTAAACTAGTACTCCCACCATTGCAAGAACCAGTGAAGCGGCATCTCTGAGACTGCAATTATGTGACTTTCCTAAGAAATGCTAGTTCAGACCCAGCAGGAGAGGTGAGCCCCCATGTTAATGTATATTGTCTCCTGAGTCCTGATATTAATCACAGCAAAAGCAAAAAGGTAATTTAGAATTCAGATTCTGGTTTTATTTCTTTCTCCAAAGCAAGATGTGTAATGGCAAAAAAAAAAGTCAGGTTTGGCCACCCACCCTCACAGGAGGGGGAGACAATAGCCTATACAAAAAACAGGAGAAAGCTGTTACTAGATGAGGTGCATAAAACTAGTCATCAGCACACCCCTAAAACAGTGGCTGGCAACTTTTCCTGACTTCTCTGTCCCTTTCAGAAGTCTGATTAGTCTTGCATACCCCCAAGTTTCAACTTTCTTAACTGCTTTCTTACAAAAATCAGATAAAAATTACAAAGAAAGAGAATGGAGGCTCAGAAAGGGTGGAGAGGCTTATGGTATTGCCTACCTTTTGGGTGCTTGACTTCACAACCTTCATAGTGTTCTTTTAAAAAACACTTCTAGTTATTACTAATAGTCATACATACCTATATTACCATCATCACACTATTACTGAAAAAAGTCACTTATTTTCTCATTATCATACAAATAAGAAATCAATTGGAATATAAATATTGTACTTACATTTCAGCATATAGTAGGTACAGCTCCACACACAAGTCATTGTATGACAATTTTAGTTTCCACCAACTTCACTAGTGCTTTTTATAGTTTGTTGTAAGAGCCAGGCAGATATCCAGATGTGTTGATATACTCCAGAAGTCCTCCTCATACACCTGGAGGAGAGCCCCTGCTCTAAAGGAGTGAAACACACACTGGTTTGGCCAGATGCTGTTCAGGATTGCACTGGTCATGTGTGGAAGTTTAATAGTGCTGCTTGATTGTTGTATAAAACAGAGCAGAATTTATTGTAGCCATCTTCTCTACAGACGGAAAGCCTATATAATGTGAGTATGCAGCAGTCATTCCAGGTGAGATACTAATAGGCCAGTAGGGTGGACTAGAATGACCCAGTAAGTAGTTCCTTTGTATCTCTAATTGCAATGATTTTTATGACTGACCTTCTAACAGCTGTCCACACATGACCAACCAGATGGGCACCTCCTGGTGAGGAAAACAGGGAATTGCTCAAGTGGCCACCCCAGCTGGTGGTCTGTGCTCCATCTCTCACAGGATCTCTAGTCCAGTCCTCTACCCGTGACCTCTTTCAAATTAAGATTTAGTCCAGGCCCACTTTGCTTCAGTGGCCACTACCCTTCCTTTCACCATCTACCAGCAGCCTGGGGGAGATAGGAAGAACCCAGGTCCACCCATTTCTCCAGGATCCAGCCCAGGGACCCTATGAACTCCAACTGGGCAACATCACAAAACCCCACTCTAGTTCAGCTTGCAGTCCTTCAGATCCCCTGGACAATAACCACACCTCCCCACATACCTTTCACCCTTGCATTAGGGTCTGCATTCTTGGCAGTTGACAGTGAGTTGTTCCTGATCTTGCTACAGACAACAAAAACTACCAAGAGCTGGGCCTGCAGCCTGCTTATATACAGGGTTCCTCAGCCCTGATTGGTTCTGCAGCTGTCAGCTCCCACTGGCCACTTTCTCTTCTGTAGGGCTTTTAACCCCTTCCAATCAAGAGTGGGGCAACTACCCCGCTCCAGCCCCATAAGTGTCTGTGAGCTGCAGCTTGGTATAAAAGATAAGGGAAATTGTGAGCTCTCTTGTAAAAAGCCATTGGTCACAAATGGCTACCTTTAAGAAACTTCAGCGAGAGACTGAAGGTAAAATGTTTCTGGTTCCATTTTAAGGTGATTCTAGGTGTGATACTATCTGAAATGTGTGATCATATCTAATATTAGGCATCTCAATGTTGTAAAATTATAACAAATCTTGCAGAATATGCCATGTAAGATATCATTGGAAAAATTATGATTTACTGAATCTGATAAGCTCATCTATAGTTGTGTATCAGCTTTGCATTGTAAATTATGAATATGTGTGATATTTCTGTATCTAAAACGTGTGCTGTGTTACTGGGTGACACCCACAAAAGATTAGTACTAGCACTAACCCTAGGTAGAGAAGTCAAGGGCTATGCCTATGAGTCATCAGGACATGTAGAAATATGCCTATAAATAGGGAACTACAAGTGCTTTTTGGTGTACATATGCTGTGGGCTTCTGTTTGAAACAGGCCACACGGCAAAAGGACATAAAAAGCACTTGATTGTCTCCATCTTCTTCATTCCTACTGCCTACCTCTGGATCAAGCATTCTACATCTGAAGCTATGAAACAAAAGACTCAGATCCATTCAGGTACTGGATGTCCACCAGCGGAACTGTACAAGCCTGCAAACTCCAATATTGCTGAGAATCAGATATATATGGACTCCCAAGTCATTTCTATGAATCTGGTTGCTTTGATCATTTAATATCTCTCCTCTTGTCTGTTTCTTTCCTTTTATAATAAACTTTTAGATTTAATTACTAAAGGATTAGCTGGCAGCATGGTATTTTGGGTAAGAGCCAAACCATTATTGATCTGGTAATGTGGCGACCCATTGGGGAATCAGGAGAACATTTTGGTAACGTGTATAGAGTTTTAATTTATTGGACCTACTTGGCTGATTGAGAGACAGAGGTTGAAATGCAATAAAGAGAACAGTGTATTTCTTTTTTTTTTTTAAAGCTTCTTGATAACTAGTGTGGGGAATCAGGAGCATTGTTTGTGACTGGCTGGTGAATGTACCTTAGCATTTTCAGGAGGGCAACTGCAGGCATGTACAGGTCACCCTAGATGATTTATCTGCAGGATAAGCAGGTGCGAAATTACTTTTAGCTTTATGTTGAGATTTGAATGAACATGATTTTTGTCTACCCCTGCCCCCCCCCCCAAAGTCATTGACTGCCCACACTCTACCTCTCAAAGGAAAACGCAAACCTTTATTAGATAGAAATAGAGTTCACTTTCAACAGCTAAGAATGCTGTGTGCCTGAAATATTTCTAAAGTTAAGAAATTCAAAGCTACTGAGACCCAGATCCTCAAAGATAGTTAAATGCCTAACTCCTGTTAAAATCAATAGGAGTTAAGTGCCTGAATGCCTTTGCGGCTCTGATCCTATGTAGTAATTTATTTGCTTATGTGATATAGCGAAAGCTTGTCTTCAAATGCGTCAACGTTTAAGTAGTTTGCACTCTATGCATATTGTACAATTATTATTTGTTCATTGCTAATAATGTGTAGGGTTCTGCAGAATATAGAGTAAGACATGGTCCTTGCGCTAAAGAGGTTACAGGCTAAAAAGTCTGTCCATTTAAAATTCTGCAACATTCATCTACCTCTCTATCTAGTTTAGCAGTCTAAGAGCTAGTTGCTCTTAATTCATGAGAAAGTAGAAGCCTTTTTCCAAGTGTCTCCTGTTTACCATTGAAGAGGAACATAAATAAATATGAATTTGTTCCTCTGGGATTATGAATCAAGATGATGGCACTTATTCTATTGACAATAGGCTAGTGAAGGTAGGGGTTAGGAGATATATATATATATATATATATATATATATATAATCCTTTGCCTTATTCTAACCTATTCCATCCAACAACCCAAAGGCACTTTATAAAAATTTGTAAATTAATACTTATAGGCCCCCTCTGTGAGGTAATTACCATGTATAATACACCTAGTTTACAGAAGGAGAGAGGGGAACACAGATAGCTAAAATTACTTGCCTAAGGTCCCACAGGGACCAAGTGGCAGAACCAGGCCACTTAAATTTCACTCCCCTTATTCTAACCACTAAACCAGTGTTTCTCAATAAAAGGGTTATAACTGCCAGGGGCAGGGAGGAGAGATGAAAAGTAATCAAGTTGGTTGTAAAGCATGAAAAATGTCATTAAAATCTAAAGCAAAGAAAATCTCACTCCCTGGCCTGGCAAAGGGGTTACACCTGGTAATAGTCAAGTACTCACTGTCAGCTGCTTAAAGACACATGTATAAATTATATAGGCTTATCATTGTTATTACTGCTGCATTTATTATTACCCTAACTTTATTTAATAGTACCTGTAAGGGGTTGTGAATATTTTTTTTTTTAACTTCAAATAAGGTGTACCCTACCTGAAAAAGTTAGAAACATTGCACTACACCATGCCTCTGCAACCTTCGGATGGGCTAAAATTAATTAAATTGCCCTTCTCCAGTGCCTCACAGAAATACACCCCAATCCCTGTGGAGAAAGCAGCTAGAGACCCAGGATCCAGTCTGTATGGGACTCACGGCAAAGATTGTTCAAAACAGATAAAAACAAAGAAAGAAAAGTAATGAGTTTTATTAAACATTAACTTTATAAGTCATATGATTTAAGAAACAAAATAATGACTACCATATATATCTACAACAAGATGTGGCTAATTTTGGGAACACATATAAACAAGAAAAAAATTGAATTTAAACAGAGCAGCCCCTCAGAAACACTATCCACTCAAGTGTCCCAAAGTTCTGGTGGAGTTCACCTGGCTCCCAGTGATAGTCTCTGTATGCTAAGCTCAAAGGCTTGAGTAGGAAGAAGCAGCTCCATGCTGGAATCTTCCAGGCAAACCCCTGCTCTTCAGTCAGCCTGCTGCTTAGGCACCACTCATTTATATAAAGAGAGAGAGATATAGAAAGAAAGAAAGAAAGCCTGAAGCAAAAGAAAACATACAACTCTGAGAATAACAAAGTATAATTAACTCTTCTCCCTTATTACATTAAAGAACTGTTCATTCCTCCCAGTATTTAATACAACTCAAAGTATCCAATTAAAAAGAACCCCCCCTCTTCTTCCAGTGGTCCCTTTTCTGCACCCAGTGCCCCAAACTGCCCTGCTGGAGAGTTAGCAATATCACTGACCTGAAGCAAAATGCTTCAGAGTGGGGGGAAACATCCTGCTGTCTGCTCCTGGCTTGCTTCTCCCTGTGCACAGAGCACGTGGGCTCCTTTCAATGCAACCACCCTGGCTGCTGGTTCTCAGGCATCTCACTCCAGCAGCAAGGGACCCTGTGGAGCATGCTCAAAGCTGCCACTCCACATACCAGAATCTTCTGGCTCTAAGCAGCTAAATCTGCCTAGCAACAGTGATCCAACAGATCTCTCAAAGGGAAACTCTCCATTTAGACTAATGGGTTATGCCTCCATTGTCCATATCCATAAAGACTGGTAAAGGGGAGATGGGTTTAGAATAACTAGCAGGCTCTACCTTTCATTTGTACTAGATCTTGAGGGAAAATATTGCCTTATTATTATATGCTGTCATCTGAGTGCATACTATATACCCTTCCTATCCAGACTTGTGCTATTATTACATAGCTATTTATTAATTATTATTACTATTATGCTATTGACTTTCCTGCAAGGTTTGTGTGGAAATGAACTATTTGAATTCATGTGTTTGTCTAGCATGGGGAGGAGGGAAGCCTTTCTGTTCTGAACAGCAGCTCACACCATGCTGTGTGGGACATTAGATCCTGCCTTGCTATGAGTAGGGAATTAGAGGGAGACACAGGTGGTGGGGGGGTGAGCTAATATCTTTTAGTAGAACATCTGTTGGTGAGTGAGGCAAGATATAAAGCCACACAAAGTGTAACTGTTAAATGAAAGGTGGCACTCATTGTTAGCAGCCTACTTAGCATATATGTTAAGAGACCATTCACGCCTTCACCCTTGACTTTTGCCCCCCAACCCAGCTAGAGACCCCTAACCCCCCTGCCAAGGGCCCAGCCTCACTGGGGCCACCCCCTCATCCTGCCACAGCCAGCATCGCTGGGGCCTTACTGGCACTACCCACACTGCCCAGCCACTAATACTGCCTATGGGGGTAACAGATTGTAGTAATATGCTATAAATCCAGTGCCTGGTCACATTATGATTTTTAAGGTCAAGCAACAGTAAGACTGTAAGCTCCCAGCACAGGAAGTGAGCGCTGACCTCTGCCTTTATCTCTGCCTCTTACTGAAAAAAGCCAGGTGATGCGCTGGGATTGCTGCCACTCATGGAGCTGGGTCTGCGCCCTAGCCCCGGGGCTGCAGCAGGCCCATAGCACTGCACTTGAGGCTGCCCTGGTTTTCCCGGCTCCAGCTCTCGGGGGGGGGGGGGGCCGGGCGCCGAATCCTCAATTTACTGTAGGTTGGGGGCACAGGCCGGGGCTGACAAGGGAACAGATTTCACCCGCACCACGTGCCTAGAGCGAGCCCCGCCCCTGCCTCTTAGCCCCGCCCCTGCCTCTTAGCCCCGCCCCTGCCGCTCAGCCCCGCCCAGCAGGCTGGAAGCTCCGCCGGCGTCGTTGCCATGGGAACGGCACCCGACAGAGACGGACCCAGCGCGGCCTGGGCGCCATGAGCAGCAGCTACGCGGTGACGCGACCGGCGGCTGTCGGGGCCCCGAGTCCCGGGGGCCGGTACCGCCCGGACATGGCCCCCAGCAGAGCCTTCGACTTCCTCTACGGTACCGCGTGCGGGGGCGAGGCCGGCTTGACTCAGGGACCAGTGACCCCCCCCCCCCAGCCAGGCTAGGGCGGGGAGCGATGAGGCCCCGCCCCCTCGTGTCGGTTCCGCCCCACTCCGGTCCCTGATAGGCTGGGCTGGCCGAGTCCCGCCGCGCGTGCTGGGGCTCGTGCAGTCCAGCTGCGGGCTGGCGCTGGACTCCTCTCAGGTGGGGTCTGGGCCCGGCCGGTGCTGCGCGTAAGGAATGTGCGATGCAGGAGCCGCGCGGGTCGGTGGCAAAGCGGGCTGGGTGGAGGAAAGGGAGGAAGCTCCCTCCCAGCCACCGGGCAATGCTTGGCAGGACACTTCAGGCCACGTGGAAGCAGCAGAGACTCGCTGATGCTTCCGTGCGCGGCCGTAGTTGCTGTTCAGTAGCTGCAAAGATCTCCAACAAAGTACTTTCAAAGCGAGGAGCCTTTTCCCTGCAGCAGCAGTATTCAGGCATGATGGAGGCTGTGTGAGGTTGGGGTGGGGGGAACGTTTCCAGAGGTGCAGAAGTGTGTCTGCTCACTCGTATTTCGGTCTAGTTTATTCTGAGAAGAACTGGCCTCCTGTAAAGAAGAGCCTGGAGCCCAGCTAATATTCTGTTAATTGTCTGTGAATCTGTGACAAGTCCATTATGGTTGCTTGTATTTCAGATCCATTGTATATGTTATCAAGTGAGAAGGACCATGCACAAGCAAATGTCCAGGCTCATCTCATTAATGACAAGATGGTAGGTGGTTTTAGCCTCAAATACCCTCAGGAGACTTTTTTCCCATACTCTTCTCTGTATTAAGAATGCCGATCTAGAGGTAATAAAATTCATTACACTTGAGCAATCTTAACCAACTTCTTAGAACAACACAAGCTCTTTAAAGAAAGGAAATCATTCAAACTGAACACAAGAGCAGTTTAGTGACTGAGGTTTACCTCTAGCTTGAAAAACAGCAGAGTCCTGTGGCACTTTTAAAGACTAACAGACTTCTTTATTGCATGAACTTGTGTGGGAAAAAATCCCATTTCATCAGACGCTTTGAAGATGGGTAAATTTCCCATCTTCAGAGCATCTGATGAAGTGGGATTTTCTCCCACGAAAACTCATGCGATAAAGAAGTCTGTTAGTCTTTAAAAGTGCCCCAGGACTCTGCTGTTTTTCTGCAATAGATTAACACAGCTACCCCTTTGGAACTTGACCCCTAGCTTGAAGTGACTTTCTATTCCCAACCCAAGTCATGCCTCATTGGTTGTGAAAGGGACACTCCTGAAAACCTCTTATGGCCGCTGGTCTATGTCTCAGTAAGGAAAGTCTTAGACATGAAGGAAGAAGAGAATTATTGTTTGGCTGTTTTTGAACAAAGCATTTGAAATGTAAGTACCATTTCACACAATGCCCCTTGCTTATCTTTATGGCTGCATGTGAACCACTTGGGCAGAATGCCAAAGAAAAAGGGATGTGAGATAATTCTAGTGAGTCAAACTTTGACAAACAAGGAGTTTTAGCATTGTCCTCCTGGGTTTATTCTGACCTGCACCGGAATGAGTAGCTGGGAGCTCTGAAACACAACCCTCTGAAGCATGCTGACCACTTCCATGCAAGCATTCCAACAATGGAGCTAATAAAACATTTTTCAAAGCGTGTTTCCTGTCTCCTCCCTCCCCACCCTGTTTCTCTGAAGCTTTTCAATGTCCACTAAGTCTAGTCTACAATGGGAGCTGGAGGTGGGATTCACAGTTTGCCTACACACATTCACAGTAGCTCAGTGAGGGCTAGTTTGAATATAAAATGGTTAGACACCATAGCACAGGCTTAACAGTATGGCTGAGCTGAGTATGTACCTATCAAATTCAGCTGGGTTTGTACTCAAGAGAGATAAGCCATGCTGTGGCTGCCTGCAGATCTGCACTACACTAATATTTATACCTGCACTAGCTCTAGTTGATCTACTGTCCATATATGTCTCTATTACTGGAGTTCCTGAATGTCTCATAATCTTTATTTACCCTCACAAAACCCCAGTGAGACAAGGAAGTACTAGTTAGTAGCCCTGTTTTACAGATGGGGAGCTAAGGAACAGAGAGATTAATGTGACTTGCCTAAGGTCATGTAAGACCCTGCAGCAGTACAACTGCATAACACTTCAGGCCATACACAATTCATGGATGTGTTTTCACACAGTCCCTGTGGGTCAAATGTGTAAATGGCATGATGAGAATCAACCAGTTACACCAAGCTGTTGACCCACTAGACTCTGCTGCTGTTTCTGGTCTGGCTTCTGTGCATGTAGCGAAAAGCATAGAAATGACCCTAAATCTTTCTGTCATTCCTAACTCTGAGTGCATTTTGTGTTTAAAGTGCCTGGTGGGGCACCCTTCTGATATTGGTTACTCTCAGAAACATTAGATTTCTGAACGGGAGCCCTTGTATATTGATTGTTACATGTCCAGCCTATGTCTGATATATACCCTCTTGTCTGAAAACCCTAGGTTATGTCTCCACTAGAAAAGTCAAGTTGACTTTAAGTTGACTTAATAAGGTCAACTTGAAGTCGACATTAAGTCGATGTAATAAAGTCGACTTTATGTCTAGACTAGAAAAGTTAAGTCAACTTTACAAAGTTGACAACTTTTCTGGTATAGACATAGCCTAGGATCCAAATTTAGGCCCAAAGGGTATCACTTATGTGAAAAGCTCCTGTTTGTGTCCAAATTTCTGTTCAGCCAAATAAAGTCCATGTGCCACTAGCCCATTTATTTTTTCCTTTTGATTTGTTTAAAATGTGCTTATCCACAGCTCTGACTATCTGAATAAGCCAGTGTCTAGTGTGTAATAGAAAACAAGCCGATTTTGAAATCAGGGGCTATAATGTCATCTGATGGGGCTGTGATAATTTTAACTTTATGACAGCATATCCCAAACTTTTGAAATCTGAGTCCTCCAGTAAAATAAAACAAATTGCCCCCATTTAACCTTTTCATCTATTATTAAAGGTTAATTCAGAAAGAGCCATCAGGTGGAGTAGATTGTACAGATATTCATATAATATGACACTCTCTTTCCTTTCTTACATACATTGACAAATAGTGAAATGGCACAATGTTGAAATTTAGGGCATATCTGTGTTGCAGCTGGGAAGTGAGATTCCCTGCCGGGATAGATAGACGTGCTATCGCTGCTGGCGCTAGCATGCTGAAATAAATAGCAGTATGGATGTTGCAGCACAGTCAGTGGCTCAGGCAAATCATCTGCGCTTGGACTCCAGCACTCAGATGGAGTTGGACTTGGGCAGCTCACCCAAGCTGCTTCCTGTCCCGTATGGTCTGTCTACCTGCACTAGGAATCTTACCCTAACTGCAGTGTAGGCCGGCCCTTACAGTACATTAACTGGGCATCTGAGTTAGCACTCACTGAAATAAGTTGGGGACAATTTGTATCGCAAAACTATTCAGGCTTTCTGCCAACTTAGACAAATGTAGCTTCATCAGTTATACTTGGGCCACATTATTAAGGATTTCTTTGCAACTATATAGGTAACTACTCAGCCTCTCCATGGCCCTGATGTTTATTCTTGTACGCTCATTTTGGGAAGCACTGTCTTATGTGCTGATGTCATTAGAGTATGCCTTCATTCCTTCCATCCAGGTTTGTAACTGCATAATTCATAATAATTTCTTTAGTCTACATATATTTCCTGTGCCTTGTTTACATATATACTCAAAAATACTAGTTGATGCTTTCTTTAGTGTTGCATGGACTTGCTAAATAACAATTGCCATTTCTCTCATCTACACATAAACACTAGAAAAAGATGCCGATTTTTAAAACCATGTTTAGCAACTTGATCCATTATCCCCGGTACAATCTACGTCTGGAGGAAAAAAATCCTGTGCCCCCTTTTATTGACCGAAGATGGAGAGGGAGGCATCAACAGCAGCTAGAGGCTCTTCAGAAGCTTGCTATGTAAGTGTCCTACAGTTGGACAATATTTTTTTTAAAAATATATAAGGTAGATGATTGCAGATTGCTCCTACTTAGGTCTTTCTTGAAGCTGATTCAGAGGTTGTAGCTGTTGTGGAATATGGATACCTATTTACTTTTTTGGGAGTGGTTATTCCACATTCCTTCAACTCTATCTGCACTAGTTGCCAGTAAACCAAGAAATTTATTTAAAGCTCTTTTTATCAGTGTAAGATATAAAACCTGCAGGAACCCAGGGTGGAGCTACTTAAGTGATAGTCTTCCTCCTTTGTCCCTCCCAGGCTGAGGATGGCTGGGTTGTCCTTGCTGTGCATCCCAAGATTTCATTTGAATTGGACTAGGGCAGGGCCTTCTTAGTGCAGGAGATCTGTTTGAGGAACTCTTTCCTGGAATATGATCATTAGGATCCCAGTTCAGCAAAGGACTTCAGCAAATCTGGCAAGTGAACTGTAAAAATATAATTAGGAAAGCCAAACAGCAGCTAGCCAAAGACACAAATAGTAACAGCAAAAAAAAAATGTTTACATTTATCAGAAGCAGGAAGCCTGTTAAACAACAACATGTAGGGGCCACTGGATGACCAAGATGTCAAAAGAGCACGTAAGGAAGATTGAGTTATTGTGGAGAGCCTAAATGGATTCTTTGCGCTGGTCTTCACAACTGAGTATGCGAGGGAGATTTCCAAACCAGAGCCATTTTTAGGTGACACATCTGAGGAACTGTCATAAGAACATAAGAAAGGCCGTACTGGGTCAGACCAGAGGTCCATCTAGCCCAGTATCTGTCTACCGACAGTGGCCAGTGCCCAGGTGCCCCAGAGGGAGTGAACCTAACAGGCAATGATCAAGTGATCACTCTCCTGCCATCCGTCTCCATCCTCTGATAAACAGAGGCTAGGGACACCATTCTTAACCCCTTTCTGGCTAATAGCCATTTATGGACTTAGCCACCATGAACTTATCCAGTTCCCTTTTAAATATTGTTATAGTCCCAGCCTTCACAACCTCCTCAGGTAAGGAGTTCCACAAGTTGACTGTGCGTTGTGTGAAGAAGAACTTCCTTTTATTTGTTTTGAACCTGCTACCTATCAGTTTCATTTGGTGACCCCTGGTTCTTGTATTATGGGAGTATTTAAACAACTTTTCCTTGTCCACTTTTTCCACATCAGTCATAATTTTATATACTTCTATCATGTCCCCCCTCAGTCTCCTCTTTTCCAAGCTGAAGAGGCCCAGCCTTTTCAATCGATCCTCATACGAGGCACTCTCCAAACCCCTAATCATTTTAGTTGCCCTTTTCTGAACCTTTTCTAGTGCTAGAATATCTTTTTTGAGATGAGGAGACCACATCTGTACACAGTATTCGAGATGTGGGCGTACCATGGATTTATATAAGGGCAATAATACATTTGCAGTCTTATTTTCTATCCCCTTTTTAATGATCCCTAACATCCTGTTTGCTTTTTTGACCGCCTCCGCACACTGTACGGACATCTTCAGAGAACTATCCACAATGACTCCAAGATCTTTTTCTTGACTCGTTGTAGCCAAATTAGCCCCCGTCATATTATAGGTATAGTTGGGGTTATTTTTTCCAATGTGCATTACTTTACACTTATCCACATTAAATTTCATTTGCCATTTGGATGCCCAATCACTTAGTTTTGTGAGATCTTTTTGAAGTTCTTCACAATCTGCTTTGGTCTTGACTATCTTGAGTAGTTTAGTATCGTCTGCAAACTTAGCTACCTCACTATTTACCCCTTTCTCCAGATCATTTATGAATAAATTGAATAGGACTGGTCCTAGGACCGACCCTTAGGGAACACCACTAGCTACCCTTTTCCAATCTGAGAATTTACCATTTACTCCTACCCTTTGTTCCCTGTCTTTTAACCAGTTCTCAATCCATGAAAGGACCTTCCCTTTTATCCCATGACAACTTAACTTACGTAACAGCCTTTGGTGAGGGACCTTGTCAAATGCTTTCTGGAAATCTAAGTACACTATGTCCACTGGATCCCCCCTGTCCACATGTTTGTTAACCCCTTCAAAGAACTCTAATAGATTAGTAAGACACGATTTCCCCTTATAGAAACCATGTTGGCTATTTCTCAACAGTTTATGTTTTTCTATGTGACTGACAATTTTATTCTTAACTATTGTTTCAACTAATTTGCCCGGTACCGACGTTAGACTTACCGGTCTGTAATTGCTGGGATCCCCTCTAGGGCCCTTTTTAAATATTGGCGTTACATTAGCCGACTTCCAGTCTTTGGGTACCGAAGCCATTTTAAGGGACAGGTTACAAATCTTAGTTAACAGTTCCGCGACTTCACATTTGAGTTCTTTCAGAACTCTTGGGTGAATGCCATCTGGTCCCGGTGACTTGTTAATGTTGAGTTTATCAATTAATTCCAAAACTTCCTCTAGTGACACTTCAATCTGTGACAGTTCCTCAGATCTGTCACCTACAAAAGCCGGCTCAGGTTTGGGAATCTCACTAACTTCTTCAGCCGTAAAAACCGAAGCAAAGAATCCATTTAGTTTCTCTGCAATGACTCTATCATCTTTAAGCGCTCCTTTTGTATTATCATCATCAAGGGGCCCGACTGGTTGTTTGGCAGGCTTCCTGCTTCTGATATACTTAAAAAACAATTTGTTATTACCTTTGGAGTTTTTGGCTAGCCGTTCTTCAAACTCCTCTTTGGCTCTTCTTATTACACTCTTGCACTTAAGCTGGCACTGTTTGTGCACCTTTCTGTTTGCCTCACTAGGATTTGACTTCCACTTTTTAAAGGAAGTCTTTTTACCTCTCAGTGCTTCTTTTACATGGTTGGTGAGCCATGGTGGCTCTTTTTTGGTTTTTTTACAGTGTTTCTTAATTTGGGGTATACAGTGAAGTTGGGCCTCTATTATGGTGTCTTTAAAAAGCGCCCATGCAGTTTTCAGAGATTTCACTTTAGTCACTCTACCTTTTAGCTTTTGTTTAACTATCCCCCTCATTTTTGTATAGTTCCCCCTTTTGAAATTAAATGCCACAGTGTTGGGCTTTTGAGGTGTTCTTTCCCCCACAGGGATGGTGAATGCTATTGTATTATGGTCACTAGTTCCAAGCGGTCCTGCTACAGTTACCTCTCGGACCAGCTCCTGCGCTCCACTCAGGATTAAATCTAGAGTTGCCTCTCCCCTTGTGGGTTCCCATACCAGCTGCTCCATGAAGCAGTCATTCAAAGTATCGAGAAATTTTATCTCTGCAATATGTCCTGAAGTGAAATGTTCCCAGTCAATATGGGGATAGTTGAAATCCCCCACCATTATTGGGTTTTTAAATTTGATAACCTGCCTAATTTCCCTTAGCATTTCATCATCGCTCTTACTATCCTGGTCAGGTGGCCGATAGTAGATCCCTAATGTTATATTGTCATGGAAGCATGAGATTTCTATCCATAGCGATTCTATGGAACAAGTGGATTCGCTTATGATTTTTACTTCATTTGAATCTACATTTTCTTTCACGTATAGTGCCACTCCTCCTCCCGTACGACCTGTTCTGTCCTTCCGATATATTTTGTACCCCGGAATGATTGTGTCCCACTGATTGCTCTCTGTCCACCAGGTTTCTGTGATGCCTATTATATCAATATTCTCCTTTACCACTACGCACTCTAGTTCACCCATTTTATTATGTAGACTTCTAGCATTTGTGTATAAGCACTTTAAAAACTTGTCCCTGTTTATTTGTCTGCCCTTTTTTAATGTGCCAGATTCTTGGTCATGTGGCTGTTTATCATCGGATCCGGCCCCCTCACCATCCTTTTCTGTCCTCTGTTCCTGACTATAACTATAACTATAACCTGGAGATTCCCTCTCGTCAGACCCTCCCTTAAGAGAAGTCTGTGTCCGATCCAGCTGCTCCTCTGCAGCAGTCGGCTTTCCCCCATCCTCTAGTTTAAAAACTGCTCTACAACCTTTTTAATGTTTAGCGCCAGCAGTCTGGTTCCCTTTTGGTTTAGGTGGAGCCCATCCCTCCTGTATAGGCTCCCCCCATCCCAAAAGTTACCCCAGTTCCTAATGAACGTAAACCCCTCCTCTCTACACCATCGTCTCATCCACGCATTGAGACTCTGAATCTCTGCCTGCCTACCTGGCCCTGCGCGTGGAACTGGGAGCATTTCTGAGAATGCCACCATAGAGGTCCTGGATCTCAATCTCTTTCCTAGTAGCCTAAATTTTGCTTCCAGGACATCTCCTGGATTGAAATGTCCTAGATTGAAATGTCACTAGAGAAGGTTTTGGAACAAATTGATACATTTAAAAGTAATAAGGACCAAATGCTATCAACCCCAAAATTCTGAAGAAACTCAAATGTGAAATTGCAGAACTGCCAACTGTGCTTTGTAACCTCATTTAAATCAACGTCTGTACCAGAGGCCTGGAGGATAGCTAATGTGATGCTACTTTTTAAAAAAAGGCTCCAGAAGTGATCCTGGCAATTACAGGCTTGTCAGCCTAACTTCAATATCAGACAAATTGGTTGAAACTGTAATTAAGAACAGCCTCCTCAGAGACATAGATGAATGCTGGTTTTGAGAAGAGTCACCATGGGCTGTGTGAGGCATGATTTCATTTACAATCTACTAGAATTCTTTGAAGGGGGCAACAAGCATGTAGACATGGGTGATCCAGTGGATATAGTATACTCACATTTTCAGAAAGCCTTTGACAAAGTCCCTCACCAAAGGCTTTTAAGCAAAGTAACCAGTCATGGGATAAGAGGAAAGGTCCTCTCCTGGATCATACCTGGTTAAAAGTTAGGAAATAAAGGGTAGGAATAAATGGTCAATTTTCAGAATGGAGAGATGTAAATAGCGGTGTGTCCTGGGGTCTATATTAGGACCAGTACTGTTCAACATATTCATAAATGATCAGGAAAAAAAGAGGTAAACAGCGAGGTGGCAAAATTTGTAGAAGATACAAAGCTCCTCAAAATAGTTAAGTCCAAAGCAGACTGTGAAGATTTACAAAGGGATCTCACAAAACTTGATGACTGGGCAATAAAATGGTAGATGAAATTCAAAATAATGCACTTTTAAAAATATAATCCCCACTATACATATAAAATGTTGGGGGTCTAAATTAGCTGTTACTACTCTAGAAAGAGATCCTGGAGTCATTGTGGTTAGTTCTCTGAAAACATTCACTCAATATACAGCAGCAGTCAAAAAATCTAATAGAATGTTGGTAATTATTTTAAAAGGGATAATAAGACAGAAAATATTATATTTCCCCTTGATAAATCCATGGTACACCCACATCTTGAATATTGTGTGCATATCTGGTTGCTCCACCTCAAAAAAAGATACATTGGAATTGGAAAAGTGTAACAAAAATTAGTAGGAGTATGAAAAAGCTTCCCTATGAGAAGAGATTAATAAGATTGGGACTTTTCATCTTGGAAAAGAGACGATTAAAAGAAGATATGATAGAGATCTGTAAAATCATGAACGGTATGAAGAAAGTAAATAAGGAAGTGTTATTTACCCCTCATAACACAAAAACTAAGGGGTCACCAAATGAAATTAATAAGCAGTGGGTTTAAAATTAGCAAAAGGAAGTATTTCTTCACATAACGCACAGTCAACCTGTGGAACTCCTTGCCAGAGGATGTTATGAAGATAAAGTCTATAACAGGATTCAAAAAAGAACTAGATAAATTCATGGAGGACAGGTCAATCAATGGCTACTAGCCATGATAAACAAGGATTGCTGTTTGCCAGAGACTGGGAATGGCTGATGAGATGGATCACTTGATGATTAACTTTGAGCTTTAAAGTATAATTGACAGTAGTGAAAACATGACTGTCAGAATGACATGCAAGTTTCTATATATATTCTTGTTTGGTATTTCCAAAGTGTATTTCCTCATTTTACAAACTAGAAGCTCATTTTTCTAACTTTCAGCACCCTCAAACTGCACCCATGTCCTGAAAATCTAACTGAGCTTTTTCTGCCTCTTACATTTCCATCAGTAATAATTTTGCAATGGGAACTTGATTGAACTCAAGTAGAATTGCTTGAGATCCTTTGAAATTTGAAATGCTTTTTTTTTTTTTTTTTAACAAAACATTAAAGAAATTAATGAAAAATGTTCATCATGTTGGCTCGAGTTGACAGCGTTGCTGACGCAAGAGACAGAATGTAACCCTGATTGCTCCTCGGTAGCTGTGTTAGTTTTGCTGGGCTAACAGGAATAAATGCTTGCTTGTATCAGCAAAGTCAGCAGATATACCGGTAATTCCAGGATACACAGGGAGCAGATCTGTGAAATAAGAAGGGTCTATTTGCCCAGTCCCTACTATGGCTATAACTGTACTATAAGGAGATGAGTAGCTTATGCTAACACAGTTAAATCAATAAGTGCCCACCTCTGTTGAATGAAATAAGCTTCCATCTGGATGGAGCAACATTCTGACGTGGAGAAAATTCCAGTAGGAAAAGCCATCAGCTCAATTAACTCATTTAAACTGCAAACAGCATTTTACAGTTAAAGATTGGTCGGAGCCATGAAAGTACAGTACATGAAAGCCTCACTCAGTACAGTGTTTATGGCTAAACTGTGGTTTCTGAGTTTCATAATGCAACTCTTGAGATTCTTGGACTCAACAGGTCATAGCAGGCAGTGCTCTGTCTCAGTCCAAATAGTCAAACCACATTTCCTGCTGGTATCTGGCTATCTGCAAACTACACTTCTGGATTTAAAATGAGGCCAGCAGCAATCTGCTCCATTTTATATAAATTAGTTTCAGGCTTTTGGTAAGTTGCCAAAAGTGAACTTGTCTAGGGTGAAGTGTGACTTTCTGAACTTGTGGAGTGTGGAGCCGGGGGAATGATTTACCCCAGGGTTCTTAGCTGGTGATACCACATGAGGTTTTTTCAGGGAACTTTATCTCCTGTCCATAACCTCTTTCACTCATGGCCTCCTGAGCTCTTTAAATACCATACAACCTCCAAGAAGATATGGACAGGAAGTTATAGACAGTCTGTTACCATACTTCAGACTCAGTGTTGGGTTCTCTAGGATGGGAAATTAGGGGAGGAAGTACTGGCTGTTTTTAACAGAAACTGCATTCCAGCCAGTATGCTCTGCAAACCAGACTCAAGATGAGCGTAATTCTTTTCCATTGAAGAACACAGAATGAGACAGCCTATTATTTCCAGGTTTGATCAAAATCTGTTTAGCCATTTTTGAGTTTGACAGGGTAACTCTTCCCCCTCATTTGCTGCATCCCCTCCTTCATATTTTATGCTGGACAAATATATTCATATTCTTTTGCACACCCACACATACAAATAAAAGTAGCTGAATTTCACAAGTTCAGACTTTCCAGGTAGTTAATCTTCATTGAGGAATAATCTCTAGGGCAATTTAACTGAATTTTATTTTAACAGAAATAATAAATGACTGATATTTGTCTATGTCCATGTGAAGCTTCCATTATGTGTAGAGTTGCAGTGTTATCTGAGAAACTATACAATAATGTACAGGATCTCAATCTTACTTGTACATGTGTAGGTGTTTGAAGCTACTTCATTATAAACCATGAGGTCTTTACATTTGGTTGATACAGCTGTGGAAGTCCACAGTGAAATAATAAATATTGAAATATAGGTTTTTTTAAAGTATTGTTTAAAAAGAAATCAGAACTGCTCTGAATATTCTCCCTGAAAATATTTTGATCTGTTTTGATTTTTGGGGGGCTTTTTAGATCTCAACCTTCTCTTCAAATTCCTCAAATTGTGTATGAAGATCCTGAAGTTAATGGAAGGAACCGCTACAAGTATTTTGAACGGTAAGGAATGAATTCATGACTACCGTATAGGAAAAATTCCAATCTCCATTGCTCTACCACTTACACAGGTGCAACTCCAGTGACATCAGTGGAGTTGCTCTGGATTTTACAGTGGTGCCATTAAGAAAAGAATCTAGCCCATTGTGTGATTGAACACTCACAAAATGTGAAATTCTTAACTTACGTAGGCAAGTGCAATAGACAGTCTGTGTTCAGCAGTTGCTTGCACAGAGCCTGGGGCATTAGACCCTTTTGTACAGAGGGAGAGATGCTGGCCGAGCTATTGTGGTGTTCCAGTCTCCTGGAAATATAAGAAAGGGATTTTTAATGCCAGTTTTGATACCTGCCACTGAGACTTGCAGAGGTGGCTTTCAGGGTAGGTGAATCAGGCGCATGCTTAGGGCTCCGAGCAGTAAGGGGGCCTGTCGCCTGCTTCGCGTACCCCAAAAGCCGCCTCTGCCTTGGTGGCAACAGGAGGAGGAACTGGCCCCTGGGGCTGGGGCCGATGGTGGGGAGCCAAGGCTGGCAGTGGCGGGGGGAGGGACCGCAGATGGGGGCTGGGGCTGTGGTGGAGGAGCCAGGGCTGCAGACGGGCGGGTCGGCAGAGGGGAGCCAGGGCCATGGGTAGGAGGAGGGGTCACAGGCCTATAGGGAGCCCCACAGGCCTACAGGAGGCCCCACAATGGGCCTTCACCTAGGGCCCCCAATAGCCAAAGGCCGCCTCTGCACAGAGGGAACATCAATTTAACTTTTCCTTGGAGGAACAACAACTCTTTCAGAACCATGCCTCCCCCACCCCCCTTAGAATTACACTGCAGCCTAGGTATTGGCCTCAAGATTTAGTATAGGACTTGAAATAACAGCTAAATGCTCAAATACAAGAGTTCCCAGTTTAGCCACACAAGTATCTTGGGAGAAATTCATTGCTTGTGGTGTGTGCAGGCTCAACTACCTTTACTTCAGAGATCTTGTGTTATGCTATTAATGAACTTAGCCCTTTTTAAATCCAGTTTTCCAAAATTTCTAACATTTTGCTAGTCTGGTAAAAATGAATCAAAGATGTTTAGGGTTATTTTACCAACAGAAGGACACAGACTGGCTTGTTTACTGCCACTATTTTAACTTAAACTTTTAAAAGGATTTCAAAGAGGTTATTAGGGAAGTTTGGTAATGAAACTAGATAAATCATTAGTCTCTTCAGATATGGAAATTCCTATTGTATGTTTCTTAGCAGGAGTCATTAATTAATCACAACAGAGTCCCGTGGCACTTTTAAAGGCTAACAGATTTATTTATCGCACGAGCTTTCGTGGGAGAAAATCGTGGGAAAATCGTGGGATTTTCTCCCACGAAAGCTCATGCGATAAATAAATCTGTTAGTCTTTAAAAGTGCCACAGGACTCTGTTGTCTTCCTACAATAGACTAACACGGCTACCCCTTTGGAATTTAATTAATCACAGTAATACTTGGGACTTAAAGCACATTTCACTTTCAAAACTATCTTACTGAACTGAAAGAAACAATCATATTAGATAAAGTTAAAATATGGTTTACCTTACAAGCTGATTTATGTCATAGGATTCCACTTCTGTATTCCTAAAGTGTTTTAAAAAACCCAAACATACGTACAATGCTGAGAATACATTCAATGCTTACCTTATTCTGGTAAGTTCGAAAGGGGTAGCTATGTTAGTCTAGTTCAGCCAAACAAACAAGGAGTACTGTGGCACTTTTAAAGACTAACAAATGTATTTATTACATGAGCTTTTGTGAGAGAAAATCCCACTTTGTCAGATGCTTTGAAGAATTATTATTCTGGTATCTAATAAATAATAATATAATAATAATTCTGGTAACTCTCTTGCTCTTCAACCCCAACTTGAATTACAGCAGGATTTTAGCAACTGCTATCTTGAGAGCTTGTAGCACTCACAACGTTACTCTGCCACCTAAAAGCAGATTGGAATTCTATCTGCCAAAGCATTAAAAGTATTAGTCTGTAATGCTAAAAATTTCTGAGACATTGGCTGCTAATCTAGGCCAGCAAACTCTTCAAGCGCTAATCTGGGGTAGTGGGACAAAATGATCTGATAGGAGTTCTCTAGCTCTAATTTCTGGGACAATATCTTCGTCTAGGGAAAAAAAAGAGCTAGAGATGTTAGTGTGAGCTAGAGAGGTGAGATGTGTATGAGCAATACTTAATATCACACTAAACCAGCACATAACTTTTTAATAGTGAATGTGCATTGGACTATGTCATCACACACACCTCATATTATGTGAAGGTTTTCAGGGCAAGTGTTTTTTGGGGGGAGAAAAATATATAGTGGTGGGCAAGGGGGGAACTTTGTAGTGGGGCAGTATACTAGGCCCACATCTGGGTCAACCGGCATATTAATCATGTTGGTCCTAATTCTCACCCCAGTGTAACTCAGTGGTGACTCGACTCCTTTTAAATTAATGGTGTTGGACCAGCACAGGAAGTTGTGTAAATTAAAAGCAAAGTGAGCTCTTTGATTGAGGAAGAATTCTTCCTCTTAGATAGAAACACAATTCTCACATGTCACTTAAGAAGTAACACAGGTTTATTACACATTAAAGAATTCCTAATTAATACGTGTCTTTAAGCCTCCAGAAAAAAATCCTCAACTGTTGTAAATAAGCACAGAAGTCAGTGGTGCTACACTGTTTTACAACATCTGAGGATCTGATTCACAGTTTGCTAGGCTCTAATATTCTCTTACTGTGTGTCTTATTCTCAAAGTTGTTGTCTTAAACATGTTTTCTTTCTTTGCAGACCTTTCATCCCATTTCATAAGCCACTTCCATTAAACGTTGCTTATGCAGTGGCCAAGTAAGTAGTGAGGTTTAGAAAAACACTTTTACAATAGATCAATCAGTAGCCACAAATGACCATTTAGCTTTCATACAGGAGACTAGTATTTTTAATAGTGAGAACTCAAAAACCGTTCAGAATAACTGTCCACCATCATGAAATCCTAGAAGGAGCAAGTTAGGGCCAGATGCCTACAGCTTGGTTCAGATATTGCTTGAGATATCTAAACAGCACCACATGGTAGGGACCAGCTACATGCATTCCTCAAGCATGTTTTTATTATGATGCAAGAAACAGAGCCAAGTGTCTGAGTGTTAGAGGACAGGAAGTCTCTGATACAGCCACTCTCTGAGCTCTTTGTTACTGATTTTATCAAATGATTTTTCAATACATTTTATTTGCATACAACATCTTTAAAGAAGTGTATCCCTGGTATTCATGGAGGAACCAAATTCAGACCTGACATAAATGAGTACAGCTCCCAGTGAAGTCACTGGAGTGGTGCCTACTTATGAAGAAGTGAATGATTTCCTGTGTGTGTTGAAATGGCACAGGTATAAATTACTGCAGCCCTGCTTTATCTTGTATTATTCACTTTTCAAGCTATAACTCTGTTATACGAAGGGCCCTTCCCTCAGCAGGAGTCTTGGATACACTCAGTGGCTATGTCTACGCTGGCACATTAGTTCGAATTAAGGAGGCTTAATTCGAACTAACTAAAGCCATGGCTACACTAGGCTTTAGTTAGTTCGAATTAAGGGCTTCCTTAATTCAAACTAATAAGTTCGAATAGGGTATTCGAACTAAAGAGTTAATTCGAACTAAGTAGTTCGAATTAACCAATGTGGCCATGTTAATTCGAACTAATTTTTTAGTTGGAACTAACTGGCCATTGAAATGAATGGGGATCGCTAATTCAAACTAAGCAAGTGCCATGAATGGCACTTGCTTAGTTCGAACTAAGTTTTCCTAGTTTGAATTAAGCTAATTCGAACTAACTAAAATTAGTTCGAATTAGTTAGTTTGAACTAATTAATTCAAACTAATTTTAGCAAGTGTAGACGTAGCCAGTGAAACCACACCCGATGCAGGGATATGTTGCTTTATTTCTTAAAAATAATAAGCCATTGAGCACTTTAGCATTACAAAGTATACATTACCCATAAGCAGCAAGCAGACAAGCCGAGGATCAAATGCTCCTGCTTCTTCTGCTACGGGGCAGC
>ML685952.1:3517204-3560007 GCA_007922175.1 Pelusios castaneus | reverse complement strand
GCTTGTCCCACATCCTGTCTCAAGTCAGGGTGCCACCGAGTGGATCCTGCTGACTATGCCAAGTGTTATACGAAGGGCCCTTCTCTCAGCAGGGATCTCAGATACATTCAGTAAAACCACACTTGTTGCATGAATATGTTGCTTTATTGCATTAATATAATAAGCTCTTCAGCACTTTAACATTACAGAGTATACGTTACCCATAAGGAGCAAGCAGGCAAGACGAGGATCAAATGCTTACACCTCTTCTGCTACGGGGTAACCTCACCTGTGGACCCTGAATCTCTGCTGGGTGCCCAGCCCCAGCCGCACTCCCCCATGCTGGAGCAACACTTGCTATGGGCCCTCAGGTACAGGGAATAGAGGGTCAGGGGCTGCACTGTAGCAGAAGAGGCGTGAGCATTTGATCCTTGGCTTGTCTGCTTGCTGCTTGTGGGTAACGTATACTCTGTAATGCTAAAGTGCTGAATGGCATATTATATTAATGCAATAAAGCAACATATTTATGCATCGAGTGTGGTTTCCCTGAGTGTATCCGAGATCCCTTCTGAGGGAAGGGCCCTTTGTATAACAACCTCCTTCCAACCAATTTATGCTGCACACCCACTGAATGCCAGATCTGTGCAAGTTGTAGTCCTTTCCACTTACACCTGACATGAAACTTACATCATTTATCTCACTATTGAATTTGGTCCAGATACTTCCATCAAGCTGCAGCTACTTACATCAGGCTACATTTGGCCATTAATCCTTAAATACAGTGTTAATATATATATGTATTAGAGAGTTTCATGTAACAGTTTAAGCTTCTTGATACAGAAGGTTCATAGTTTATGTTCCCATAGGGAGAGATTTTCAGACATCCTCAGTGATGGCCCAGCGGCTCTCATGGAAGTCAACTCCATTGATTTCAGTGGGAGTAGAGTTAAGCTAAAGCTGAGGACTATTGAAAAATCACATTTGTAAAGAATATTATCTCAAGTTTTAAAAAAATTAATGCAAAGTATATAAAAATGTGTTCTGGCTCATGTTTATTTTTTAGAACAGAGCCATATGTTTATCCATCCATCACCAGTGACCGATCACGTTCCCCCACATCACGAACTCTGGGTATACAGACGGATTACCGGGATGGCGAAGCTCAGACTGACCCTTATTCCCCAGAATATGTCGTACCTCTGGGTTCAATCCCTGAACTGCTGACACTTGCTACTCTCACTTGGGGTGAGTTGGAAGAACCAGAAACTCTTCTTTACAATAATAGTCTCTCTTTTGTTGAAAATTGTAGAAAAGGGGTATTGCTGTTTCTCTCTTAGCTTTAAAATTACCTTGCTGTGTTTCTTTGGGGTATGTCAGTTTATCCAGCTTTAAAATAGATGTAGTATTTTCCAATGTAACAGGTCAATTATGAGGCATTTTCTAAGATATTTTGAGATCTTTTTGTTAAATGGCAATAGCTATTGTAAGTACAGATTATTATTGTTAATGATTTTCATTTTTCTTTTCACTACTGTGAGTGCTGCCTGCCTCAAACAGTGGTGAATGCTAGATGCTTCAGATGAAGGTGTCTAGCCTCAAAATGCATCTAAATGGGTAGTACTGTTTGATGGAAGGGAAATGTCTTTCTGTCTCTCTCCCCAAATTGATCTCTTCATGCTCTGGAGCAGGAGGAATACAACCCCTTTTTCATTTTCCATAACTATGGTAATTGCAGGTGCTATTTTTACTCACATTTTAAAAACTCACTGAGTTAATTGCCTCAGAATTGTTAATTTCCATCTTTCAAGTGTTCTATCTGTTTACTTGTTTACTGTAGGGTTTTTATTATGCTCATCACTATAATATCTTAGCATGTTACTCATGGATATTATCCTGCCCCACAGTCTTTCTAAAGAACTACTGCTTCTTGTCCCTTTAAGGGCGGGGTCTTCCAGCAGGACAAGCTGAGGTAGAGATGATCGAACGTGCCCGGGAGAAACGTGCCTGGGAGGCAACTCTTCCACCACTTAGTGATCTCTCACAAGTTGAGAAAAGAAGAAAGATGATGGATGACATGGAGAGAAAAGAATGGGCCTTTAGAGAACAGGAAATAGAAAAGTAGGTGCAAATTGTATGAAATGTTGCTCTTTCAGTTGTAAGGAAATTAAGTGGAGTTTGGAATCAGATAGGTCAGGGGATTGGCCATAGGATAAACAGACTTTTTTCTTTCAGTCACCAGGTCATTAGTGACTGACTGTCATAATTTTTTGCAGTGCTTTTTTTTGGTTTGTTTTAAAAAAAAAGGTGCTGGTACTCGGCCAGGGATCTGGGGCCGCCAGAGGCTGCAGGAGCCGGGGCTCCATCGCTGTGAAAAAAAAGGTGCTGGTACTCAGTACCCTGAGTACCATCACAAAACAAGTCCTGTTTTTTTGTAATTTGATTCCAGCTCCTCAATTCATCTGAAAAACCACCACAAGAAATGGCACTCTTGTGGTGTATTCAGAAAAGACAAAATTCTGAATGGGCATAGAGGAGCCATATTGGAATGAAGTACCCTGATTTTTGTGGGGGTATTTTTGTGACAGAAACTATTATCCAACACCTTTCACCAGTGATAAAGTCACTTTTAAAAATGAAGAGACTAAAATGTTAGATTTGCAGTCTGGCTGCATTTTACAGATCAGTCAATAGGTATGTTGAGTTTAAATATAGCATTGCTGTTTGGGAGCTCTGTGAGCACTTCAGTTTATGCCTTGCTTTTCATTCTCTTGAAGATTACAAGAAGTTCGACTAGAAGTATTAAAGAAGTTGTTAAGAAGACGAGAGGAGGATCAGAATGAGGTGGATGTCAATCGCTTGGACACCCACTGGTTTAACCGTCAGCGAGACAAAGAAGAGAGAGTGAGAAAAATTAAACACGAACATACAAAAGGTAATTTAGAGGATGAGGAAAACAGGAGAAGGATGACTTATTTTCCATACCAAGCCATCTCTCTTCATTCCATTTTCACAAGATAGAAGCTCTGTATTCAAGATGAGGTCATCCAAAGAGCACACTGTAGAACTCCATGAGTCATATTTGGTCTGTCAACCACACTTTGTGTTAAAGGAATGATGGCTTGACTGAATTTTTTAAGATATGGCTCTTTCAGAATTGTACATGTCAGGAAGTGTCTCATGGTTGCAATTCCTTTTCAGTGATGAGAAAGCTGATAGCTAAGGGGAAGAATGTGGAGGGGAAGTTGGAGAGACGAGATGTCATCAGGGACTATACTGATTATGCAGCACAGCCCTATGGACCTCTGTCCAGAATTGGTTATTTCCCGGACAACCATTCTGAACGCTATGTAGTAAAAAATCACTTTCTTAACACCTATGAGGGTAAGATAGCTTGGAAAATTTTAAATTAAAGGATATTGACTAAAAATATTAGCATAAGCCTATATAGCAATTCAAATATCTCTCTTCTTCTGCCCTGTCCCATATGCTCACTCCCCCTTTCCTAGGATTGCTTGAGTTGGAGGCATCTCTCCCAGACTCTGTCACGCAGCCCCGGATCAAAGCTCCAAAACCCAAGACCACCACCACTAAAGAGGGGTTTATTAAGCGGTCTGCTAGGCTAGATATGGAGCTGGCACAGGTACACCAGGTATGGCACTGCAACCAAGAGCAAGTAAATACTTTCTGGATTTCAGATGCACCTTATATGGAAATACTATTGGGAAGGCACCTCCGTCAATTATCTGCAAATTCACTTACTAAATTCCCCTCTTATAATGACAGAAGTAAGGCCATCTGCAAAGAGAGCAACATACCAAGCATAAATAACTAGTGGGTTGTCATTCAGCCTGATGAGTACTGCTCTGAACTCAACTTGTCTCCCTTTTTCTGTCACTCCCACATTCTCCCTTTTTGTGCCTATCCAATGGAAAGCTCCTAGTTTGGAGAAAGCCCCTTTTTAATACTGAAGTAGCTGGCTACCGCAGCTTCCAGTGTAGCGTTTCAGGGCAGGCTGTTCTGGAGGACCAGCTCACAAGCAGCCAGAGATAGAAGTTGTCAGAAAAGAGTGCAAAAATGCCTAGGCTAACGAAACCGTATTTGGGCTGACGAAGCCCCACTACTTTCTCACTCTCCTCCATATAGCAAGCCCTGGAGGGAAGCGAGAGAGAGCAGCCCAGACATGAAGAAACAAGCAGGCAATAAGGGGCCTCTTGGCTTGCTACTTATTTTTAATAATTTCCCGAGCCTTCTTTAGCAAGGAGTGAGTCAGCATTTACTTGGATGTTTGGAAATCATTTATCCCACTTTTACCAGGCGTGAGTCAACATCACCTCGGATCACTGGGTGCCCCTTATGACAGAAATGGAGTACGCCCTTCAGTTTCTCTCTTTCCCTCCTTCTCACCTCTCCTCCCTGTCCCACTTCACAAATGCTTCTCTTGAGAGACTTCTAACACAGGAGGTGTGGTCCCTTTTAAGGGTGGGAGTTGTGGAGGAAGTTCCTATGGACCTAAAAGACACGGGTTTCTATTCAAGGAACTTCATGATCCTGAAGTCCAACACGAATTTCAAACCCATCCCAGACCTGTGAAACCTCAACAAGTTCATGAAGACACTGAAGATCCACATGGTCGCCCTGTTCTCAATCATCCCTTCCCTCGATCCAGGGGACTGGTATTCCACACTCAACTTAACGGATGCATACTTTCATATATTTCCAAAGGGGTAGCCATGTTAGTCTAGGTCAGTCAAACAAACAAGGAGTCCCTCTGGCAGTTTTAAAGACTAACAAATTTATTTATCACATGAGCTTTCGTGGGAGAAAATCCCACTTTGTCAGACTTTCATATAGTGATATTCCAGGGCAACAGGAATTTCCTCCAATTCATCATAGGTCACAACCATTATCAGTTCACAGTGTTACTGCCTGGCCCTGGCCAATTGGCTGATCAGGGGCCATTCCAGGAAGCTGATAGAAAGGCCCTTGAGACTTATTCAGTCCACATTCTCGAACCTAGAGCTCCTGATAAACCAGCAGAAGTCAACATTCTCACCAGTGCAAAGGACAGAATTTATAGGGGTAGTTCTCGACTCAAGCCAGGCCAGAGCCTAGCTACCAGAAAGTCATTTCAGAGCCATCAAAGCCATCATAAATGGTCTAACAGCCTTTCCCATCACCACAGTGAGAAACTGATTAAGATTTCTGGATCACATGGTCTACATGATGCAGCAGGCCCCTCTCAGACTTCTCCAAGCATGGCTGGCTTCAGTATGCATACTAGGCCGTCACCTTTGGACAAGGTGGTCACACTCCCATCAGTGATGACCCTCCCCTGTAATTGTGGCTTGAGTAGGATGTGGTATATGGGGGCATCCCTTTTTCAATACCAGTTTTGCCAATGTTGCTGGTCACTGATGCTTCATACATGGGATGGGGAGCCCATCTAAGGCTGCTCAGGACTCATGGGTGTCAGATGAACTGACCCTTCATGTTAATGTCAGAGAGCTGAGAGTGGTCCACTTAGCATGCCAGGCATTTCAATCCCACCCAAATATATCTCTGTACTCACAGACAACACTATGGCAATGTTCTACATAAACAATCAAAGTGGAGCCTGTGCCTCCACTTACGCCAGGAGACAGTGAAGCTGTGGGATTACTGCATAGCCCAGTCTATTAATTTGGAGATGTTTCATGTGCCAGGCTTGCAGAAACGGGTAGCAGACCACTTGAACAGGTCCTTTGTCAACCATCACAAGGGGTCTGTTTTCCTGGATATCCTAAATGTCATTTTCCAGAAGTGGGAATTTCCCCAAGAGGACTTGTTCGCAATGAGGCTCAACAGAAAATTTTTCTAGTTCTGCTCAGACCTGTGGCACAGTCCTGGATCCCTCTTGGATGCTTTTCTCTTTCCCTGGGGAGAGAGTCTGTTTTCAGCCTTCCCTCCCATGGCTCTGATCCACAGGGTGTTGCTCAAAATCAAGAGGGACAAAGTGAAGATGATCTGTATAGCCCAGGCATGGCCACGACAGCATTGATTCTAGATTCTTCTGACCCTGTCAGAAGCCTCCCAATGCTCCCAGACCTGATCTCACAGGAACATGGCCTGCTCCACCCAAATCGCACATTGCTGCATCTGACAACGTGGAAGCTTCACAGGTGAGCAAGGCAGAATGGAGTTGATTGGCTCTTGTATAGATGGATTTTACAAATAGCAGGAAACCATCAACTAGATTGGCATATCTGGTGAAATGGAATATGTTCTTGTTGCTGGCATCAAGGAAGGGGGTCCTGTAAAACAAGAAACCCCTGACTCTTATCCTCTTATCTGATATACTTGAAGAAAGAAGACCTTGCGGTATTCATCCATACGAGGTCACCTGGCTGCAATTTTGGCTTTCCATCCACCGATAAATGGCTGAACAGTGTTCGCTAATCCAGTCGGCTCCTGGTTCGACCACATCTGTCCTTTCTTCCTAAGGTGCTCTCACACTTTTAATGTAGCCAGGATATCTTTCTCCTGTTTTTTCACCCAAAGGCGTACACTGCTGGACTTCACTCTCTCTGTGTTAGGCATGCCTTGGCATTCCACATAGAGACAACCAAACCATTTTGAAAGACCACTCAACTTTTTGTGGCAATTGCGGAAAGGATGAGAAGGGGTCCAGTTTCATCTCAGAGGATCTCCTTTCATTACATCATGCATAGGCACATGAACTGGCAAAGGTTTTCACTCCTCACCTTACAGTTCATTCCAGAAGGTCACAAGCTTCATCATCTGTTTCTGTGGTAGAAGTCCTGGTCATCCATACACATATTCATTACACACTGTGCTTTCATGCAACAGGTAAGTAGTTAACATTGCCTTCAGACAAGTGGTCTTACCGTCTGTAGACCAGTTCCAGCATGTGACCCTCCGGACGGGCACCTCCTCACAATGGAATTGGGGAATTGCTCAAGAGGCATCCCCGTCTGGTGGTCTGTGCTCTGTCTTTCCAGTCTCTAATCCAGACCTCAGCCCTCTGGCCGAGTCCTCTCCGCAGTTCCCCCCTTCTGTATTACAGTCTAGTCCAGGCTGGTCCACTTTGCCTCAGTGGCTGCCACTAGTCTGAACGCCGCTCCCTGGCAGTCTGGAAGGCAGGAGGAACCTGGACCCACCCACTTCTGTTGGCCCCGGCCCAGGGATCCTATACATTGTTCTGTCACCACCTCAAGCCCCAGTCCAGCTCAGTAGGTCCCCTGGGCCATGTCCACAACTGCCCCAGGTTCAATCTCTCCCTCAGGGAGGCAGTCTGCATTGAGATGCCCCTGATTCTACCTCTGTGGCCAAGCCAATAGCCTCTTTCTTCCTGCAGGCCAGGGGAAGACTGCCAAGAGGAGGGGGCTGCAGCCCTCTTGTTTACAGGGGTCCCAGGCATGGATTGGCCCTGCAACCACCTGCTGCTGTTAGCTGTGCACCTTCTTCTGGGTTTTTAACCCCTTTTCTGCCAAAGCAGGGAAAGCACCTCGCTACACAGTTCATATCAATGTGAACCTCCAACCCCATCTCCTGACTCACAATTTGGTAGTCACCCATGGGTGATAAGCAAGCAAGCACATAAGCAAGCAGTCAAAGAAGAAAAAAAACAGTTACTAACCTTTCTGTAGCTGTCATTCTTCGAGCTGTGTTTTTCATGTCCATTCCAAAAGCCACCCACCTATCCCTTAGTTGGAGTAGCAGGCAAGAGGGAACTGAGGGGGCTGTGGGACATATATACTGTGCCATGAAGGCGCCACTCCAGGGAGCACCAGAGCTGGCCTGGCATGATCCACTAGGAAAAAACTTCCAATGATGGTGCATGCAGCGCGCACACCCTTACATGGGAATGGACATGAGCAACACATCTTGAAGAACAACAGTTATGGGAGGTTTAGTAACTTTTTATTGGTATCTCCCTCTTCTTCCAGTTGAAACCCAGAATAGGAAACTAAACCACCATCTGCTTCAAATAAGGATAATTGATTTCCCAGGTAATAAGAAGGTTTAGGACTCTAGTCAGTCCCCTTCTCAGCGCCCAAACATGCTAAAGGAAGAGGAGTGCTCAATTAGAAATTCTTGAACAGATTCCTACAGACACCCTAAATTCCAATATACCAACAGTTTCAAAAGGTTGGAGACCATGCTGTACAGGATCCATTAAGTTCTTTCCTGAACCATTGTCCCCAGGTTGGGCCCATGTCACACTGGACAAATGGGTCCTCAAGGTCATCTCAGAGGGCTATATACTTCAGTTTTCCTTGCCTCCTCCCTGCCACTCTCCTTCCCCATCTCTCATGAGCAACTTCTCATCCAGGAGGTGGAAACCTTTCTGAGGGTTGGAGCCATGGAGGAAGTACCTCCAGACATGTGAGAGGAGTTCTATTCCCGATACTTCCTTATTCCCAAAGCAAAGGGGGGGGGGGGGTGCTCAGACTTATCCTGGACCTGCAGTGTCTCAACAAGTATCTCAAGAGACTGAAGTTCTGTATCAGATCTCTATCTTTTACCATTCCCTCTCTAGATCCAGGAGATTGGTATTCTGTCCTTGACCTAAAGGATGCATACTTCCATAGCTTGATTTTTCCCAGCCACAGAGGATTCTTCAGATTTGTAGTGGGCCATATGATTACCAGTTCATGGTGCTACCCTTCATCCTCTCTTCCACCCCAAGAGTATTTATGAAGTGCATGACACTAGTAACTGTGGACCTAAAGTGCCAAGGGGTACAGATTTATCTTTACCTGGATGACTGGCTGATCAGAAGAGGGTCCCAGTAGCAGGTACACCTCAACATATGTTTTGTAAGATCCACCTGTTATTGGTTGGGCCTGTTAAATGAGCAAAAGTCGATTCTTGTGCTGGTTCAGGATTGGCTTCTGCCCTTGAAAGTTCAGTTCAGTATTTAATTGATTCAGCAGAATTTCCATTTTTTAGCAATGTAAAATCTTTCTCCAAGAGTGCTTTTCTAGAAAGTAAAGAATTAGGGGTTAAAATCAAACACCCTCTGGACTCATTTCTACTGCTTGTCTGCAAGTTACTTTAAATATACATTCATACCTCCCTCCCCCCACCTTACTTGAAACTCCATCAACGTCTTCTGATCACCCTACCCAATAATAATGTACAACACCTGACTTTTAAGCTGTGGTGGAAGGACTAGGTGAGAAAATTAAAGGTGCAGTCCTGCAAGGTGCTGAGAATGCCCTCAACTCCCATTGTAATCCCATAAACAGCAGGACTGGGCCATAATGTTGTGTGCTATCTAGTACAGTTTTTAAACTCTGTATGGAGAGAGCCTAAACTGTATGATTGTTTCAGGCACTGCTAGATAAGAAGAATAAAGTTAAGGAGCCAAAGAAGCCCCTTCGTTTCCTTCAGAAGATAACAAAACCTGTTCCTCGGCCCCGAACTCCAACACTACTAAGCCCATCAACAGTAAGTTGGATGTTTTTAGAAGTTCTTGCTATAAGTCATGAATTAATCACTATCGAGTTACTCAAGGAGTGTGCAGAATAATATGGGAGCTAGTTAGTTGTGTCTTTTGAACTATGTTTTCTACTTAAAAATAAAAAGATAAAACTGACATGCAGCACAGCTTTAGACTTTCACCTACTTACAGCCTATGAGAACCCTGATAGGTACAGGGAATCAGTTTTAAGTAATACAAAATTCTCCAATATTAGGCTATCATATTAGTTCAAAATAGATTCAGAGTGGGTGGATTAGGGTTTGGTGGGTTATCATACATCCCTGTACCGTGCCTTCTAGGTAAGCCTTTCAGAGTCTTTCTTCCTTAACCTAGGAAATGCTCCTAAGAGTTGCCGGGATTTTTTAAAAGCAGATTCCACGGTCCTTTTCTTTTCTGAGGAACTTTTTTCCAAACATAAGCCATTCCTGGTTCTCTATGTAGATAATGTGTGGCTTCATTATAATAATTCCAATACCATTGAATTTCTCCCAGATAAATCCTACCAGCTTCCTGTCCTATTTGTCAGTTAAAGCCTGAAATAGCCTGATTAGATAGGTAACACTTCAGACTAGCTTCAGCTTCTGATCCTTTCATATCCTCTGCAGGACTGCCAAGCATCTTGCATTGGGCATTGAACTCATGTATGTGGCAGTCTTACCGAACCTCCCCTGCTAGAATCTCCCATGTGCAGGGTTTAGGCAACTGCATCTGCCTCTAGCCCTCTGGGTCATTCAGGGGACTTCACCCCCTCCTCCAAATAACAAGAGTCGGGGGCTTTTTCCCAGTGCAAACATCCATGCTGGTTTATTTACAACAGCACAAAGTATACTACCCACTCCCAACCAGGCCCCTGTAGGCCCTAAGACATAGGGTTCCCACCCTTACAATGTCAGGATGCACACAGAGCTCCAGGTTTCCTCCCTAGGTTTCTCCTGCACAGACTTATTTATCCACCCCCCACCTAGGGGCACAGCTGTTCCCATTTGCCTCCTCCGGCCATGGTCTAGCAGGGTCTAATCAGTGCCATCACCTGGGGCTCCTCCCCCCTGCTTTCTGCAGCCCAGCTAATACATTTTACCCAGCCCAGGCAGTCGGACACCTGTAGATTTGATATGGTTTAGGTTTTCATTTCTGGAATAACAAAACAGTGCGAACCAAAAAGAAAATACAGTCCTTTGCCCTCCTTAGTCTAAACAGTCCTTGCCTGGGTTTGTTTTGTTTTTCCCTCATAATGCAAGGAGGGGAAAGGAACATTCTGGAAGCTCTAGGTTGGGACCTGTAACTGAGAGCAGTTGCACACACCAGGCCTCAAGGCCACTCCATTTCTGTCATCCCATACCCTTTCCTTCTACTTTCCCCACAAATCTGATTCTTTTTCTTTCAGTGCTGAGCTCACAAGCTGTCTTCCTACTCCGCTGATTGACTTGCACCTCTCTGGGATTTCTTCCTCCCCTTCTCTCCAGGCTTCCTTTTCCTCAGCCCTCACCAAGCACTTTCACAGGCTTTCTGCAAGGTCTAGCTCCTGAGTTGTCCCAGCCTAGCCCCTTCCAGGGCCCTCAGCAAGGAGAACCATGCCCTGATAGCTCTAGGCTGAGCATAGCATTTGCCTTACATAGTCCTGTCCCATTTCCCACTAAGCTTCACTGTCCTAGCCCTTCTTCTGAGTTGAAATCAGAAACAAGCTGTGGCAGGCTTGTAGCCTCCCTTAAAGGGACAGCACATCCTGTTACGAACTCCAAAATAATACAACTTGTTTACTTCCAAATAGTTATTTACTCGGTCTTCAAATTCACTATGCTTTATTAATAAACCTCACCAGTAGAATGAACCTCAGAGGAAATTCCCTAAATGTTTTTCTTCCTTAGTGTTTAGAGCTGTAAATACTTGTGATAGACAATTGTGTTCCCCTCTTAGTCACCTATTAGTCAAGCTAAATATAATCCATATTGTAATTCTCTCTATCCACCACCCCTCCTAATCACTCTTCTCTGAACACCATCTAGGAATCCCGAACATAACTTTTTATATAGTTTATCTGTCCTATATCTTAAGAAATATGTATTTTTTCTGAATCACCTTCCATTCCCTGGAAATCAGAAGAGTGATGCCCAAAACCCCCGAGAAACTGGGCGTATCAGTTGTACTCTAAGAAAGCTAGTTAGATGGATGGCTCATTCAGGTTTCTGTCTGTTTTCCCTAAAATAAATAAATAAATTGTAACTGGATTATTGTTGTTTGTTGGCAGAGAGAAGAGGAGCTAGAACTGGCAGTGATCTTTTTGCAGAAATTAATCCGAGGCAGAGCTATTCAGAACATGGTATTCTGCATCCCTTTGTCTTCAGAATGCTGCAAGGGGTTATTGAGGGTGTATTAAAAAAATCTGTTCCCAGTAGTTCTGAGCTAATCCAGGCCTGAAGTGGCTGAGCAACATGTCCTCCAATCCTCACCCATGTTCCTCCAAGGCTGAAGTCCTTGCTTTTCATATTGAATTTCTGACAGGAACTTCTTGGTTCTTATCTTTGGAACTCTCTCCCTGAGGATGTCTTCTGATATCCTTTATGGCTATAGTTCGGGTTTGGTGTTGGACCTTTCTGTTTGGGTTGCTTTTGATCATTTTGTCTGTCTTGGGAATCTGTTTTATAGACCTACTTCTTCTCTCTGTACCATTGAGACTAGTTCTGTTTTACTTATTAGTGCCCAAGTGTGAGGCTCTGTGTCAATGAGTAATGCAGTTTTGTAAATGATTGGATGTGACATTTGGATTTTCTGAGTCTTTCCTCACCTGGAGTGGCTCAGGGGAATGACCTCTTTGACTCCATTGGAGGGATGTTGATTCTCACAAAAATTCTGAGCGCCTCCCTGCCAAAGTTTTCCATCATTTTTAGAAGCTTCTCCCCAGCAACTGCGGTCAGCTCAGAAATTTCTGTCTGACTCAGGTGTGAGGTTTTTGAAGGTATGGATGGTCGCTTGGGCCATGTTGCTTACCCATCACCCAATAGTGTGCCACTCCTTGGCTTCCTGGCTTCTTCAGAACCTCCGCTGCTCACTACATACACACAGCGGGACAGTGTTCACTGGGCCAAGAAGGGGAAACAGCAGGGATTGGTCCAGAGAACACCACACAGGACAATGGCAGCATCAACACCATCCTCACAAATTTACTGTGGCACTGAATGGTGCTAAACAACCCATGAACAATCCTTAATCCTTGTGGGAGGGGAGAAAGAGACATCCTTTCTGTTTGCCTGCCCTTCTACTGCTGGGCTCAGACATAAGGACAGTCGGGCAGTGGGAACTGGAACAGGGGAGAAAAGAAAAGGACATGGCTAGGGGAGTGGTTAGGAGCCAGGGGTCATCATGGGGAGAGAGCTGAAGGATGTTCAAGGAAGTACATTGGGAGCTGGCAGAGGAGGGAGCAGGGTGTCAAAGGGAAGACAGGATTGGCTCTCCACAGATTTTCTATGGTATTTAGTGTGTACTTGAGATTGAATTATGTGCCTGAAACAAGCCCACACTATCTTTCTCAGAGCTCAAATATCAGATTAACTCAAGAAATGATATCTGGCTGTTAAACACCATAAGAAATCTTTTGTGGGGAGTGGGAGACATTTGATTTTTGAATTGATAAGATTGGCAGTTCTGCTGGCATTATAAAGTACAGTTGAACATGTATTTAACTCTCTAACCCCTTCGGAATGTACAAAGATCTGCTATGTTTTTTTTTTGTTTTGTTTTTTTTGTGCCCTCCAGTGGCTAGTGGTCCAGGTATGTCCTAGTATAATGGAAAGATACTGGAAGATCTCTTTAGAGTCAGTAGCAGAACCTATTTGTTCTCTGGAGCAGAAAGGCCTGAGTTCTAATTTCTATCCAACTCATATTACGTTTAGCTGACAGCTATAGTGAGTGTCTGGATATGGCCTTAGATTCATTACAACAGTTTGGTTTCCTCTCAGTAGCACCAGGGATTTTCCTCAGATGTTCATGTGCTAAAGGCAGAGAATTTGGTATTGGAAACAGATGTCTCCAACTGTGGAGGAAAAGGTTATTTTCTGTGTGCAGAATGCTCAGATTTTATCTTCTGTTTAATTCCCATGGCTGTTCATTTTATTTGAAAGATGTTTGAAGGGAAGGAGAAGCGACTGGAACTGATCCGAGAACTGCGCACCACTCATGCGCTTCAGGAGGATGGGAAGCTGCTTAAGAAGGCAGAGAAGCAAGTAACCCTAGCCTTACAGAGACAACGTGACTTGCACGAGCACAAGGTTTGGCTATTACGATAGAGGATAACACACTCCTCCATTCCTCCCTCCCTCCCTTTTTAGATGCCTGTTTCTTTGTTGTAATGATACCAACCTATTTATATAAAAGTTGAACATATTGTTCACTTTGCAGAAACCATAACTGGCTTCCTTGCCGAGGACAAGGGTTGAATGGACATAGACGCTGAACTTTTGTCATTGCTTAATGGGTCTCACTCTGAGAAGCTTGCATAGCTACCACCCATACTGTACTTGCTTTGTGGCTAAACAAAAGACTTCTATTTCCAGGGCTCTTGGAGCATGAAAAATATGCCTTATCATGCAGACCTCAGTCCAGTCAGATTATGAGCCACATGATTGATGTCAGCTGACAACTTCCTTCATCTGACATAGTGATACATGCATGTCACCCCCTCAGTCAGCCATTTTACTGAGCAGATTATGTGTCATTGCTACTTACGATCTATCTACATGTGGAGCTAGGGTGATGGGTACCATCTTGAGACGGCTAGTTCCAATTGAGCTAGCATGCTAAAAGTAGAACATAGCCATGGCAGCATTAATATTGGGAAGGGCTAGCTGCCCTGAATGCCTGTCCTTCAGAGGTACTAAGTACGTAGTTGGAGCAGATAGCCCCTTCACAGCTCATGCTGCCATGGCTGCATTCTATTTTTAGCATGCTAGCTTGATCAGATCTGGTGTAGGTACGTCTCATCAACCTGCAATTCACTCCCCCAGCTCCACATATAGACATATCCTTAGTTACAGCTGTCCCATCCCCTTGTGACTTCACACCCTCAGCTGCCTCTGCTGTGCAGAAACAGCCACAAAAGAGGCAAGGCTGGATTTACCTTCCAATTATTAGTCGGTAAATGGCCAGCAGTCACTGTCCCCCTTCCCCAGAGAGAAATAGGCCTGGACCCCTCCAGTTAGCCAAAATCTATTTGAGATTTGACAAATTTAGTCTCTTCCTATTCACTTTCAGCCTCTTGGCAGAGCAGTACATTCGAGGATTTCAGTATTTCTAAATGCTCCTTCATGTGCAGGGGGCAGAGGGGTAGGACTCTAGGCATAAAACATACACTGCACCACAGGGATAGAAGTGAACAATCCCTTTTATTGAACTAAAGAAAACTGAAAGTTTGAAAGCCCTGAGATTTGGAGATTTGAAGTGTCTTTTCACCAAGTTCTGGGAAAGCAGATAAAGGAGGTAAAGGAGATACCAGCACTGGAACATTCTGAGAGAAAGAGATCAAGGGGTAAAGATGGTGATCTGTTTGATCTCATGTCTCAGAATCTCATTGTAAAATCTGAACTAACTCCTCTGGCATTTCCTCCACCCTTGCTTTGCTCTCTAACAGCCCAAGGAAGAGAAACCACAATTCTCTTAATCTCAGGGCTTTTAACTTTTAGTTAAAACACGTGCAAAGGATTCACCTACAACTTTGTGGTAAGTTTCATTTACTTTATGGGAAAATAAAACAAATCTACACGGGCAAAAATATCTCTGAAATATGCATTATGCAGTACAATTTATGACAGCAATACAATGTCCTTATTAAAATGTACCTTAAAGGGAAAACTCTCAACTAAAACCTGTCAAATATTTTTATATTTGCGTGTATATTTCAGAAAGCTATTAGCAACTTTCACACTTAGGTGGCCATTTTATGTCAGCAGATCAGAGGGCAGCAGAGGGCTGTCCCAGTGGTCTTTCACCACCAGCAAATTCCCTGGAAGTATTCCCAAATAATTAGTTCTGAGAGCTTGCATACAGAGGCCATGGCAGAGTCCAGAGTCACATCCACTGTTTATAAAAGAAAAATGCAAAACACATAAATTAGCTTCATGCCTTGTGTGTGAGTGGGGTTTTGTGCTCTTTCATTTGTCTGTGCTGGTTCTATGACAAAGGGACCTGCATTCTTCAGGGTTTTTAATACAATTCGTGTTTGTTTTTGTTTTAAGTTATCACTGGTTGAGAACCACTTGGCTTGGATAGAAGGGAGAGCATTGGTGAACATGTTTGATTTCCTGTCCAAAGAGCTGGTGAGGCTTCAGGAAGAAAGGAAGATCCATGCTTTTGCCATGCTGGCTGAGAGGCAACGGCGCATCCGGGAAGCAGAGGAGAGTGGACGTCGCCAGGTAGAAGAGAGGCGCCGGCGGGAAGAGGATGAGATCTTCAAACAGGCAAGTGGAGGAGACAGAATTCTTCCACTGAGCCAGCTGCCCCTTAGGGAAATGGGTTCCCTGAACCAATGTAGTGTAGTGTTGTTTAAGTGTAGACAAGTCCTCCGTCTTTTGACCTCATGTTATGAATGAATTGGTGTTTCTAGACCCCCTGCAACACATAGCTGCTCCATCCTTCTCCTATTTATGAGCTAGAGGCTCTGCCTGGATCATTTCCAGGTCTAATTCTCTGTCATTAGGCAAACTACAGGGTCAAAGCATAGGGTCTGCTCGCAGACAGGATTTTATAACCAGAGATTCTCCCTCAAGTGCTTGTGCACATATCCATTTCACTCTAGGTGTGTGTGTGCATTCCATGCACTCGGGTCAGAAATTTTTGGTGTGCCTTGCATGTCCTCGTGTTGAGAGCTCAGGGCTTAAAGGGCAGAGCCACTCTACCTCCCTCTCAGATCCTTCTTACCACCTGTGGCAAAAGTCAGAACTTCCCAAGTCTCCTTAGAAAATTACTTTATCTTCACAAAGTGTTTTCAGTAGCTTTTTCTAAATAGTCATAGTTGTTAGTAGAAGTAGTACCTTCCCATTAAGGGAATTTTTTCTTGTATTGTTCCTTTTGTCTGTATTAATTATGCAGAAATCTGGATTCAGGCAGTGTAGCGCTTGTAAAGTGGCTACGCCTGCTAATGACAGATATTCTAGCTGCTTGTTTGTTTGGGAGAGGGTCCTTCCAATACGAATGCTCTATTTGCTTATCCTTCCTCTCCCAAACAAAGAAATAGAGAGTGTTGCCTGATGGAGCACCTTCTTAAACAGGAGATGAGACCTTCCTCAGCACCTGAGGACTCAGCTGCCCAGAAATCTCAGACTCCTTCAAGAACTACCCTTCCTCTTCTGCCTAAAACCTGTCGCAGAAGCTCTGGTGAGAAGAGATGTTTATCTCCTTCCTCAGATCAGTTGGGTAAGAGGGTTTTTCTGAGAAGCCAAAAATGAAGACTTAAGAAATCATCGTCTAAAAAAGATTTGGGAATCGTGGCGGATAATCAGCTGAACAAGGGCTTCCAGTTCAGCAATGAGGCCCAAAGAGTTACCGCAACCCTAGGGTGCGTAAACAGAAGGATCTTGAGTAGGAGTAGAGAGGTTATTTTCCCGCTGTGCTTCGTACTGCTGCAGCAGCTGCTAGAATACTGTGTCCAGTTCAGAGCGGATGTTGATAAATTGGAGAGAGAGTTCAGAGGAGAGCCACAAGAAAGATTAAAGAGTTAGAGAAGACACCTTATAGTGACAAACTTGAGGAGATCAGTCTATTTAGTTTAACAAAGAGATGGCTAAGGGCTGACTTGATTAAAGTCTGTAAGTATCTACATGGGGAACAAATATTTAATAATGAGCTCTTCAATCTAACTGAGAGAGGTAGAACAATCCAATGGCTGGAAGATGAAGTTAGACAAGTTCAGAATGGAAAAAAGGCATCTTTTTTTAGCTGTAAGAATAATTAACCACTGGAACAACTTACCACAGGTCATGATGAATCCTCAGTCATTGGCACCTTTTACATCAAGATCAAGAAGCCTTGTGGCCTGTGTTGTACAGGTGACTAGATGATCACAGTGGTCCCTTCTGGGCTTGGAATCCCTGAGTCCTCCATCCTGAAGCACAAGCATAAGTCCTCCACTACCAAAGTGACAAGGAGTGGCGTTGCTGGCTCTGGGCACGCGAGGCATGTGCCCTGTGTCCCAGCACCAGTGCCCCGGGCCTGGCCGACACTGGCAGCCCAGCTCTTGCCAGGGTTGGGGATCCCACCACGCTGCCACCAGCTGGGTCCGGCTCCCCGGCATGGCCGGGGATCCAGGGTCTAACGCAGAGCTGCTGGCAAGATCCAGCCCCCCAGCGGGGTCAGAGTTCCAGGGCCTGATGCTCTGCCGCCGGCAGGGCCAGGGATCTGGAGCCCAGTGGCCCCCACCAGGGCCAGAGCCTGGAATCCGGGGCCTAGCGGCCCCTGCTGGCAACCCACTGCAACCCATGCTGGTACCAACAATCCGGGGCCCTGCCATCCAGGGTGTGTCCTGCGGCAGTGGTTTGCTGCAGCCCCCTGCAGGGCTGGGCCACAGGCCGGCAGTGGTAGGAGCCTGATCCGGCCCTGAGGGCCGGATCGGACTGGGCCTGGGCCCCGAGTTTATTTTTGGGGCAGCAACACCCCTGGTGACAAGCTGCGAGTGGCAATTGCCAGCACTGTACGAAGCAGTGCTGTTGATTCTGGTACTGACAATCTCAGCACCACTGAGTTGGCACCTTCTTTATTGTCTCCTGAGGCATCAATTGCAATGTTGCCTTCTTTCTCAGTGCCTAATGTGCTGCAGACCTTTACACTTCAAAGGACCCATTACACTTCACAGTACTGGACTCCTCAGTGTTAGAGCAACAGGGACCATCTGTACAGTCCCAGCCTGTATGGCCAGTACCCACTTTCAGAGAAGCTACTGATACTGTCATCTTCATCAATACCTACTTCGGTACCAAGAACTCCATACGAACCTACAGCTGTTCATCAGCCGCTGCTTTTGTACAATCTGTGGTACTGGCTTCCACACAGGACATAGTACCGTCCATGATCTTGGTACTGACATCACTATAACAGTATTCTTCAACTTACCGTTACGGTACTGCTATCAACAACGGCATCTCCTTCAGTCTTCATAGAATCATAGACGATTAGGATTGGAGACCTCAGGAGGTCCAATTGCCTGGTCAAAGCAAGACCAAACCCAACTAAATCATCCCAACCAGGGCTTTGTCAACTGGATTTCATTGTCCATATTTACACCCTTTCCTTAAGAAGACCTCTAACTCCCACTGGACTGGCTTCACATTTCTCAGAAGAGGATTATTATAATTTCCCTTTGCATTTAGAGGATGGACACCAAATCTGAATAATCATGTGACGTTTAGGACACTTAGAGTCAAGCTGTAAAGAGAAAGCTGTTCTAGATTAGGATTTAACGATAGTAGATTTGGTAGTCCGTTAGGATGCTGAAGGGGGATTTTTTTTACTAAAGATAAAGCAAGAATGAAGGGAGGAGGCTCCACACATCCATCTTCAGTACAGGAGAATACAAGGGGTGTGAAATGGCCCATTCATCTCAGTAAGGTTTTCTCAGCAGAATGAGAACAGCTCATCCAAATGAATACAGCCTGAAACAATAGCTCTGAGATGAATGACCTGCTCCATTCATGTCAGAGAGCCCATGCTATGCATCAAGCTCTCTCATTCTCAACTCCTCTCTCCAGTGACAGCAGTGTTTCCTGCTGCATGCCCCCCATATGCCTTTTCCAGCTATGTATTCGGGGGGGGGGGGGGGCAAGGCTTCCACATATCCTTGTTCATATAGTGGGAGTTAAGGAAGGGGCCTCAGATAACCCGAGACAGATAAGTCCGCCAGAACCTAGCTCACATGAGGGAGGCATGAATAGAACGGGGTGTCAGACTCTCCTGAAATAGTTGGATCCCCCAGATCCTGGCACACACTCAGAGGTAGCGGGACTCCCCTAAGAGAGGCAACCCCTCAGAATTGTGGCACACACACTGGAAAATTTGGGACTGACAGACACCTCTTCTCCTGTTTTCCCTAGTCTTCCTGTCACTCACCTCATGTCACCTTCCCCAGTGAGCTTGACATGATGAAAGTCAGCACAGTATGATAAACCATCACTCTGCAGACCACCAAGAATTGCTGGGCAGATCAGGGTTTGGGAAGATCATCTATTGTAACAAATCTAGTGTGTTCATCCTGCTTTTGTTCCACGTTGCTTTGATGGGTTTGATGAAGTATTTTGCTTCAGAATCCAAGTAACTACAAGAAGATTAATTTATTGAAGCCATGGTAGTTCTAATCACATTTAAACTGGCCTGATATCAATAGGTGATGTTTGCCAGCTGTTCAGAGAACTATGTGAAACGAGTTGATGGTTGGCATTCATTTAATGGAACCAGCACACTGTATAGGAGGTAGAAGAGTGAGTTCACATACGTAAAAAACCATAGTTTTGATTTTGGCATGGATTGTTTTCTATTCTTGTTTCTGTACATCTAGTTCTCCAGGAGAAGGCCATTAGAGAAGGGATCCTCACACTACGGATATGTCTACACAGCAGCTGGAATCATGCTTTCCAGCTCAGGCAGACAGACATGCACTAGCTCTGCACAAGCTATTGTGCTAAAAATAGCAGCTTTAGCAATTTGGTGGTGGGCTAGCTGCCTAAACTGCTAGCTGCCTAAGTGCATATGCTGGGCAGGTTTGTACTCGGGTGGCTAGACTGAGTTGCTTCTAGTGGTACTCCTGGCTACACTGCTGTTTCTAACATGCGAGCTTCAGTAGAACTAGTGCATGTCTGTCTATCTGAGCTGAACACAACGCTTTCAGCTCCAATGTAAACATACCCTAAGACAACTTCTTAGAGACTGAACACGCATTCTCAGTCAGGGTGCCCTCAGCGAGCCCAAATGAAATGGTGAGTCTCAGCTGAGACAGCATGGTCTTTGCCTCTCCCCACAGATGGTCCCAGCAAGTGGGCACTGCACAGCAATGAACATTTTGTATCTTGCATAAGAGAGACTTCTTGGTGCTTGTTTCAGGTGGCTAAAGTGCACCAGAGTACTGTCGATTCTTACCTAGAAGATGTTATCTTGAACAGCATGGAGAGCACAGCTGAAGAGCAAGCCAGGGAAGAGATTCAGAGGGTGGCTGTGGAAATCAATGACATTGCTTATGAAATGGAAAGCCGGTATGTCTAAAGTGGACAAAGTACAGTTAGATACTGCTTAACACACTTCAGACCTTGGTTGGCTAGCTAAGTTTCTAACCTAAGGCTGGCATGAAGTGTGAGGCAATACTATTTGTAACACTATCTTGATTTACTGCAATTTTTATCCACTAGAGTGGGAGACTCAGCCAGTGTGCAACAGCAACTTCTAAAAATGTGCAGATTTGTTGATTCCCAGTCAAGCTCAGATGTGGCTCAGATAAGGAGGACCTATTCCCAGCAAGTGTGCTGCTGTGCTCTAACCACAAAACGAGAGTTTCCCAGTGTCTCCCGCAAAACCTTTTCACTGGGATTTTCAAAGGCATGTAATAGAGTTAGACACCCATATCTCACTGACATTCAATGGGAGTTGTCCACTTCTTTACATTCCTTTGACAATCCTAGTCTTAAAAAACAGCTAGCACGGAGCTGTCTTTTAACCTGGAAACTGGCCTGCCTTCTAAGGGTTAAAAATGTTTTGAGAGAAGATGTATTTCTTTTAAAGTCTAGCAGACAAAGGAACCTCCTTTGTCTTTCATTCAAAAGTCAAAACAATTTAAGAAACTATTAATCTTAACTAGTTTGGTCACACTGGTTGCTCCTTGTGTGGGTCTGAGCTGCTTTCACCATGTTGCTGAAAACCTCAGTATGGGGTTCAGCTGTGTCTCAGAAATGCATGTCATTTAGGAGCTGCCAAACCTCCAGTTCAGTCTCCCTGACCTCTTTTGGAGTTTAGCTTTAAAAATCACAGTGACTCAGAACCAGTCTTCATGGCAAAACAGCTTGCATTTTGTAGCCAGATGAGTATTCCCAAGGTCTTTAACGTTCTGCTCATGTAGCTAATGCATTCAGTGTCTGGGCTGATTGCTAACCCACCAAGGAGCAACGCTGACATAAGATGTGGCACCGGGACTAGCCAAAGTCAAGTTACAAAAGGGAAGAAATTGGCAGATTCAGCATGTACTCAAAGACTAAACTGAGCAATCACCTCTCTGGGGAAATCTCTCCAGTGCAGAAGCAACATAGCCAGTCTTGTTATGATAATTTGGGGTTCCGCCGAGACCAGCAAAGGAATGTGTCTCCACCTGACCTACAGTTCTTGGTGCTAAAATGCTATGCTGCTGTGGCTCACAGCCCAGGTACCAAGAGCCAGCAGACAAGCATCCAGATCACACTCTTTTTTGCATTATTTTCAGAGTGACTCCAACCATCCCTCCTCCCAAATTTCCCTAAACCTGTCTCTCTGCAGTGTCCATCCCAGCTCTCTCTTGGAACAGTCACAGAAGTTAAATTTGCTGCTCCTTTAAAGAGACAGAAACAGCAGATGTTATCTTGACTGAATTAACAATCACTTCAATTCAATCAAAGCACTGGATTCGTGTAGATAAAAAGTAAAACAAGTTTATTCAATCAAAATGAGAGAGATTTTAAGTGAGTTCAAGTATAACGATGGAAAGAGTTACACACAAGTAAAAATATGCTTTCTGATGGTCAAGGCCCATCTTAACAAGGTACAGTCTTTGTTCATGGTGGTTTCTTCACCAATCTTCCTTTTCCAGCAATGGCTGATTAGCTCTTAATCAGGAAACCACACTGTCCAAGGCTCTGGTTTTCATTGTCTCCTCAGGGGGAGGAAAATTTAGGGGTGCTTTGCCCCTCTCATTATAGTTTAGTAAATGTATGAAAAGTATATTTCTCAAGTTCATTGATCCTGTGTCAACTGGCAGGATGACTTCCTGGGAGTGCAGTCTCCATCCCCCGTTGACATTGTTAAATGAACACTTTTCCCTCCTTGCTCTCCTAATGGCTTTGTTTGCCCAGCATGCAGATATGTTTTTCTTCGCCTTTGCTTGCATTTTGTTCAATTTAAAGGGGGGGACACAGGCAGAATGGCATTCCTTTGTCTGGGATAAAACCTGTTTACTAACTCCCCCTGACATACATTCTTTAAACACATTTTAGTTTTAATTCCAACATATCTGCATAATCCTTTGTGGGTTGACCATACTTGCATCATGCAAGAATATTAATGATCTATGAGTTATTAGTTTTCTGGTGTCATATTCCATGATACCTTTTAGGTACAGCTTATAACAATGAGTTGGGTACACTGAGCTGAACAGGCTAGCCGAAATTCAGTGCTAGTTACCAGAGAGTCCCATGCCTCTTGACATAGGGATGCTCTTACAGTCATGGCTGCATACCAGTTTTTGTTGATAAACAGAGGCCTTCACTTTCTCTGGCTGACAATTACTTTCACTAGCACTAAAGTCACTTCCAAATAGCTAAACAATTTTAAAACACGTCAAGAGGAGAGAGTATATGGCACAGGTGGAGTGGGAAGCAAAGTAACAAATATTAATTTCACTCTCCATGTTTGTTCTATAGCCGAACTCATCTGCAATCAGAAGAGATTGTGGCAGAGCTGGTTTATGGTTTCCTGATACCAGAAGTACAGAAAATCTCTGTCAAGGAGAAAGGTAAGGAGTCCAATAGCTTTGAAACAGTGATTCATTGGCTGAAAGATCCATATACGAAGAGTTTCTGTAGAATCTGAGGATATGTCTAAAAAGACGCTTGGCAGCGAATCTTGTGAGGCTCAAACCAGCAGTGTAGTCATGCAGGGTTGGGCTGGAGCCTGGGCTCTGAAACCTGATGAGGATGGAGGGTTTTCAAGCCCAGGTTCCAGCCTGAGTGAAAAAACTACACTGCTATGTTTTAGTTCCACACTGTGAGCCCAGGTCTGTTGACCCAGCCTCTAAGACTTGGTGTCTCAGGGTTTGGGGTTTTTTGCTATGTAGATGTACCCAAAGTTCATCTTTCTGGTCATTCAAGAAACACCACACTCTTTATGAGTTCTTCTTATGGCTGGTTTAAGCACCGAAGTGCTCTACAGTAGCCCAAATTCAACTCTAATGTTAGCAAGTGTAATTATATTGAAATCAGTAGAGCTGCACCTACTTGTAGTACAGCTGAAATATTTAATTGTTCCTAGAAAATATACTGAAGCAAGTGTTTGACTAGCACTGAATTAATCTGAATTGACTATGCAAAAATTTTCCACTGACTGTAAAAGTATGTAATATGTAATTAATTTACATAAATGAAAAATGTAGAAGAAAACTTATAATTAGAGCCCTGCAGATCCACGGCTATCCACTTCTTATCTGCGGATACCTGCATTCGCAGGTGCAGATGTGGATATCCCAGACCCGTTGCTGCGGACTGCGGCTCGGATGTGGTTACTGTTTTTATCTGCTCAGGGCTGTACATGCGGAGAGCACCATTGCTCCACCCAGAAAATCTGATTGGTTACATCTGCAGCCCTGACTGAATCCAGGGGCCAGTCCAGGTGGAGTAACAGTTGCTCCCCCTACCACTTCCGCCACTGCCGGCCACTCACCCCCAGCGCCAAACAGCTGAGTGATCTCAGCAGCCCCAGTTTCACATGGCCAGCCCCGGCAGAATAAGAGTTGCTCAGATCTGGGCTAGCTGGGGCTCTGAACAGCATCAGGCTTTTACTAGCTCATCTGGGTCCTGGGTCCCGCCCCCAGCTGTCCTTCGGTCTCTGACTCCAGAGAGTGAGAGCCAGAGCCCAGCCCATCAGAGCTGGTGGTCAGTTTCAGAGGCCAGTCCCCACCTCCACTGATCAGCTGAGAAACTGTAGCAGCCCAGACTCCCCAGCCCAGCCCAGCCCAGCCCAGGCAGACTAACAGTTGCTCAGATCGGAGCCAGCAAAGGCTCTGAAAAACACTGGGAGCTGTTGGCAACTCTCTTCCCTCTCAGCTCTTTCTCGGGCTTCCTGAACCTAGCTCGCCAGAGCTGTCCTCAGTGGCCAGACCCCCACACACATCAGCTGATGATGGGCAGCTGCTTCCCCCCTTCCCTGGCTGCCAGCCTCCTGATCTGATCACTCAGCTGAATGAATTACCTTGCCCATGCTGAACAGTTGAGTGATCTGATCTTAGCTCTAGTAGGTGGAATAACCGGATGATCAGGGCCAGAAGGGGCTTTGAACAAACGGTATCGGGAGCTGCTGGCTAGTGCTGCTCTCCCTGCCCCCTTCCTCGGGCTCTGTGTGAGGCAGCTGCTGCTCTCTAACAATCCAGGAACTGACAGGCAGGTGCCCTAGAAGAAGACACAGAGGTTGCACCAGGATTCTTAGGACTCTCTGGCTATGTCTACACTTGGCCAAATAAGTCGACTTTGCTAAGTCGTCTTAGCATGTCTACACTCAGAAATTAAGTTGACTTAAAGGGGACCCTGCCAAATCGACTTAGAGCATCCACACTGGATGCCAAAGTCAACTTCTAGGGCCTAGGTGGACCTGGGACTGGTCCACGGTGGCAGGGGGCACCCCTTGCAACTGCTAGTGGGCTCAGCATTTGCCCCATTATACCTGGGTACAGTGGGGGCTGAGCAGGACAGGGAGACTGTCAGGGCATAGGAGCGGGGTGGGCAGGGCTGTGTCCTGCCCTGTGGGGGGGGCATGCCAGGCTCTGGCTGTGCCAGCCATCCTCGCAGGGAGGGCAGTGGGGGAGCCCTGGAGCCCTTTATGTCGACTTAGCCAGTGTGGACGCAGATTAACCCTAAGTCGACTTTATAAAGTTGACTTAGCCAGTAAAGTCGACTTTAAACGAGGTTTTATAAAGTTGACTTTAAATTTCCTTAAGTCCCACTGCAGCTGTTGTGTTGGGGAATCTTATATTTCCCAAAATTACAACTTCAGTCTGGTGTTAAAATCTAGACAAGGAGAAAAGTCAGGGAGATTAAATTTAGACTATCCATGGTGGAGAGCTCGCTCTATCCAGCCTCTGACCCAGGGCTGGGTACTTCTCCATATGCCGATCTCCAGTAAGTTGGCTACCTCTGCTGTCTATGAGACTCTCTTAGATTCTTCTCATAAGACTTCCAAAGACCATGCCTTAAGTTCTCCAGGTAGGGAATGTTCCTCAGAGTCATGGTTGCCAGTGATTCTAACCACTTCAGCGCCCATCGGTCTCTGCCCTGCTACCCATAGAATCATAGAATAATAGGGTTGGAAGGGACCTCACGAGGTCATCTAGTCCAACCCCCTGCTAAAAAGAAGGACCACTCCCCCTAAATCACCCCAGCCAGGGTTTTGTCTAACCAAGCCTTAAAAATCTCCAAAGATGAAGATTCTACCACCTCCCTAGATAGCCCATTCCAATGCTTCACCACCCTCCTAGTGAGAAAGTTTTTCCTAATATCCAACCTTGACCTCCCCAGCTGTAATTTGAAACCATTGCTCCTTGTTCTGTCCTCTGTTACCCTCGAGAACAGCCTAGCTCCCTCCTCTTTGGAGCACCCCTTCAAGTAGTTGAAGGTTGCTATCAAATCTCCCCTCAGTCTTCTCTTCTGTAGACTAAATAAGCCTAGTTCCTTCAGTCTCTCCTCATAAGTCATGTGCCCCAGCCCACTAATTATTTTTGTTGCCCTCCGCTGGACTCTTTCTAATTTGTCCACATCCTTTCTGTAGTGGGGAGCCCAAAACTGGACACAGTACTCCAGATGCGGCCTGACTAGTGTCGAATAGAGGGGAATTATCACATCCCTCGATCTGCTGGCAATACTCCTACTGATGCAGCCTAATATGCCATTGGCCTTTTTGGCAACAAGGGCACACTGTTGGCTCATATTCATCTTCCCGTCCACCATAACTCCCAGGTCCTTGTCTACAGCGCTGCTACTTAGCCGATCGGTCCCCAGCCTGTAGCAGTGCATGGGATTTTTCCGTCCTAAGTGCAGGACTTTGCACTTGTCTTTGTTGAACCTCATGAGGTTTCTTTCGGCCCAGTGTTCCAATTTGTCCAAGTCTCTCTGGATCCTGTCCCTGCCCTCCAGAGTATCTACCATTCCCCCCAACTTGGTGTCATCCGCAAACTTACTAAGCACGCAGTCTATTCCATCATCAAGATCATTAATGAAGATGTTGAATAGAACCGGCCCCAGGACCGACCCCTGGGGCACTCCACTCGTTACCGGTTGCCAACCAGACATCGAGCCATTGATTCCTACCCGCTGAGCCTGTTGATCTAACCAGTTTTCGATCCACCTTACGGTCCACTCGTCCAACCCATACTTCCTTAACTTGCCGACGAGAATGCTGTGGGAAACAGTATCAAAAGCCTTGCTAAAGTCAAGGTATATCACGTCAACGGCTCTTCCCGCATCCACAAATCTAGTCATCTCTTCATAGAAGGAAATCAGGTTGGTCAGGCACGATTTGCCCTTGGTGAATCCATGTTGACTGTTCCTGATCTCTCTATTTTCCTCCAAGTGTTTCAGGATGGATTCCTTGAGGACCTGCTCCATGATTTTCCCAGGGATTGAGGTGAGGCTGACCGGTCTGTAGTTCCCTGGATCCTCCTTTTTCCCTTTCTTAAAGATAGGTACTATATTTGCCTTTTTCCAATCCTCCGGGACCACCCCCGTTCGCCACGAGTTCTCAAAGATAATGGCCAGCGGCTCTGCAATCATTTCCCCCAACTCCCTCAGCACCCTTGGATGCAGTTCATCCAGCCCCATGGACTTTGATAGGCCATGTGGGGCTTTGATAGGCCATGGATACCCTCAGAGGAGCAAGGTGACAAGAGGAGCTCTATCTCATCTCACTCAGTAAAGAGGTCCAACCAGGCTCCATTTGCTCCCTCCAAGCACTTGACACTCAATACTATCAACTGTATCAGCCACCACTGCTTTAGTTCAGGCCATGAACACAGTATCTACAACACACTCTGTATTGTAGGAGTTTTGTTTTCTCCAAGATCTCACTGTATACAGGGCACCCAGCATACCATTGCTCAGCTCCAATCTGCTGTTAATGCCAGGGACCTCCAGATCTCCAGACATCTTTACAGTTCTGATGATTTTATCTTCTGTTGCTTCCAGTGCGCCACCATTCCAGAGTGATCTAGAAGAGGAGGATTCTAATGAAGATCATGCCTTAGTCTCTCAGGGTGCGTCTACACTTGTAAATTAAGTCGACTTAAGTTTGCTTAAGTCAACTTAATTTACTCTGCGTCTACACTACAGTTTTCTTAAGTCGACTTAAGCAAGCTGCTTAAGTTGACTTAAGGAAAATAAAGTCGACTTAATGAAAATTAAGTCGACTTCATTAAACCTACTTTTAGTTCGACTTTAGGCTTAAGTCGACTTTTAAAAGTCGACTTAAGCCAGTGTAGACCTGGAGTAGCCCTAAGTCGACTTAGAGCTACTCCAGGACTCCCCCACTGCCCTCCCTGCCAGGGGGGTGACACAGGGGGAGCCTGGCATGCCCCCCAAAGGGCAGGGCAGAGCCCTGCCCACCCTGCCCCTATGCCCTGCCAGGGTCCATGTCCCCCTTTGCCCCATTGTACCCAGGTACAATGGGGCAAAGGCTGAGCCCCCTGGCACTGGGCAAGGGGTGCCCCGCCTGCCACCGTGGACCTGCCCAAGGTCCCCCTATCCCCTACAAGTCAACCTAGGCATCCAGTGTGGACACTCTAGGTCAACTTTGTAAGTTCCCCCCTAAATTGACTTAAAATTTAGGTGTAGACATGCTAAGTCGACTTAACTAAGTCGGCTTAAAGTCCATTTAGTTAAGTCGACTTAGCTAAAGTCGACCTAAATTTACAAGTGTAGACATAGCCTCAGTTATCTGGCCAAGGTGCTGTTCTTCATCCCTACAGAGACACTTTTCCAGAGGTCTCTGAGGAAATTGATTTCACTTGTGAGAGATGTCCAGAGCCACCTTCTTGCTCATACAAATGCTCATGGATATGTGCCACCCCCTTTGCCATTCTGGGACCCTTGGCCAACCTATCACCAGCAATTCTCTATGATTTTGAGCCACACCCATTACAGAGACAGACCACCTTTGTCATCCTCCTTCACTAAGAGATCAGAACCTCAGGAAGAAATCTTTGAGGAACAGAAAGCTAGGGTTGATGAAGAAGTCTGTCCACCAGCCAACATGTCTTCTTCATCCCTGGATAAAGTGGTTATGCCATCTCCACCATCCCTGGCTGATGATTTCAAGGAGTCCCAAGACTTTGTCAAGAGAATTGTGGATTCTTTATGGATTCTAACCTCTTGTGGAGCTTGAAGAACCACATCATAAGCTGGTTGACATCCTTCATATAGCCTCATCTGCCCACATTGTCCTGCCTGTTAACCTTGACAATATCCAGAATGATCTAATTTTCTGGCACACTCAACCACAATTCTGCCTACATGCAAGAGAGTGGATAAGAAATATTTTGTCCCTTTTAAGGATTCAGGTTTTTTTCATCCCTCTCCAAACTCCTTGGTGGTTAATGAATGTGGAAGGTAGCCTCATGTTAAATTTACACCCTATGATGAAGATCATCACTGCTGTGACTTGTTTGATTGAAAATCATATTCATCAACTACTTACAATTCAGAATCACCAGCTATCAAACATTGGTAGAGATTTACAGTCACACAGATTCAACCATGCTAATCTCCTTTATTGAGCATCTACCACCAGAACATATAGAGCAATTCCAAGCAATTATTGTAGAAAGCTAGCTGCATGTCAGAGCATCTCTGATACTGCTGCTCATTTGATTTCTATGGTGGTAGTTGGGAGGAGGTCCTCCTGGCTTCAGCTCTCAGGATTTCTAAAGGAGGTCCAGAATACAGTCAACAGCACTGACAGCACAGAGGACTTTCTGCACACATTAAAGGACTTCGGGGTCTCTCTGCATTCCATGGGTATCAATACTTGTCTGCCCACAAGAGAAAGTTTCATAAGTCCCAAACAGTACAGAGATCCCATCCTGCCCAATTGTTGTGCTCCCAGAGATCATATGAACCTCAGTGCAAGATACAGGCTTCCAGAGAAAAAAACCACCCTCTTCCCAGCAACCGTCTACCTCTGAGCACTGACTTTGATGGGGTGGGTGAGGTCCTGAGCTACCATCCCCATTCTTACCAACTGTAACTATTCACCTGCCTGCCTTCTTTTAGCAACTGCCATTACAACTTCTGGCAGGCTTGGGCATCTATCACTCTGAACAGTTGGGTTTCGAAGATCATCTCCATAGGGGATACTCCATCCACTTTACTTCTCTTCCATTTGCCACCCTCCTTCTCCATCGCTCTTCAGGAACCCTTCTCACAAGCACCTTCTAAGACAGATAGTCTATTCTCTCCACTCTTGGGTGTTACAGAGCCAGTTTTCATGAAACACAAAGGGAAGGGTTTTATTCCAGGTACTTTCTGTTTCCAAAAAAGAATGGCAGTTGGAGACCCATCCTAGATTTTAAGGCTACTCAATATCTTTGGGAAGGCAAAAAAATTCAAAATTATGACACAGCAATATTTCCATCACTGGACCAAAGGGGTTGTTCTCAGCCCTCACACTTCAGGATGCATATTTCCACACAGTGGTTCACCATCTCACAGGAACTTTTTCAGTACCGCGTGCACTCTCCTCTTATCTGCCCCAAAAGTCTTTTAAAAGGTTATATAAGTAATAGTGGCACACCATTGCAGAAAAGACATTCTGGTGCTCCCAGACTTCTGAAAGGTTGCTTGCTCCCAGCAGGAATCTCTGCTGGGAGTTTGCAAGACCACAGACCTCTCTCTCAAACTGGGCCTACAACTGAACATTCAGAAATCTACTTTGTCCCCTATACTAAAGATATAATTCATAGGAGCCGATCATGATTCAGTAGCAGCAAGAGCCTGTTTCCCATTGCACAGATTGGTGGCCCTATCCAACACTGTCAGCGCAGTACAGATCAGCCCTTCAACCCTGGTCAAGAACTGATTTGGGACACACAGCAGCAGATACTTTCATTATAGTCCATGCCAGTCTGCAAATGTGTTTCTTTCAATACCTCACAATAGCTGTGCAGGAATTCCTTTCCTCTACCCTTCTCCAATGGCTGCTATAACAATGGATACATCCCTGTTAGATTGGGTAGCACATCTGGACACCCATGTGGCCCAGGACAGGTGGACACCTCAAGAGGCCACTCCTGTGTTTTAGGAGGTTGACCTGCACTCTGATATACCTATTTCCCATTTCTACCATTGATCAGGGACAAACACACAAAAATCATGATTTACAACATGTCATGCGTTTTTTATATCAATTGAAAAGGAGGGGCAAAATCTCCCTCTTTGCTCTGAATTTGGCAAGCTTTGGAATTGGTACATATGGAATCAAATCCTCATCACAGCAGCTTGTCTTCTGGAAGCTCAGAATGTGACCACAGATAAACTGAATAGGCTCTCCTTTCATGATCACAAGTGGGACCCATCATACTTCCCCACATACTTTGGCAATTGGGCATCCCTTAGATAGACCTTTTTGCTATGGCCATTGTGACCGGGGCCTCCTGGGATACTCTCCTGGACGTGCAAAAATCAGGGCAAGCTGCAAAACCGGGAGCCAAACTCCCCACACACTGATGGGTGGTACTTAAACCAGTCTCCCTATCAGTCACAACCAGGCTTCTGGTTTCCCACACTGGGTACCAAGAAATCTGCCCAAAATAGAAACAGCCCCCTTTGTTGCACTCCAGCTCCTCTGGCTCCCACCTAGCCACACAGTCCCTCAAAGATATAGGTTCTCCTGACCCCAAAGGGCCAGCCACAGCACACAGAGCAGTATAGGTTTGGACCTTACCCAAAATACCACACTGGTAGCCAATCCTTTAGTAACTACAACTAAAGGTTTAATATAAGAAGAAGAGAAGCAAAATATGAGAGATGTTAAAGGGTCAAAGCGAATCACATACATAGAAATGATTTAAAGTTCATGTAAAGCAGTTTGCAGGCTTGTTCCTCTGGAGTTTGCAGGCTTGTTCCTCTGATAAACACCCAGCACCCGGGTGGGCCTCAATCCTTTGTCCAGTCTCAGAGGAATAGTTCCAGAGATGGGTGTTGGCTGTAGACTGGGGACTTGAGAACAACATGGAGTCGGGGCTGCTGCCTTTTATCACCTCTGGCCTTCTCCAGGCTGTGTGCAGTTCTTTCCAATCAAAATGGAGTTGAGTCACATGTTCAAGTCCTAGTGGCTCAACAGGTTTTCTCCTTCGGCCCATTGTACTGGGGAGCTTCCTTAATGGGCCATTAAGGGGACAATGGCTGGGTAGACATTCAGTCTGGGGAATTTCCCCAGACTCACAGAAATTAAAATATAACAATCATATTCCTAACTTCTAATATGAATATGAATCCTACACATAAACTATATAATCATTCCCCACAAATTACTACCTTTCTATTGACACCAAACATGGCATAGTTCCTATGGATTATAACAATTATAAAATATTAATACAAAATAATATCATAAATGGTTTCCTAAATCCAGACAGCGTCACAGCCACAAACAAGAAATGTGCTCATTTCTGCTCCAGAACCTAGCTGGGTCACTGATTCTTGGAATGCTTTTCCCCTTCAGCGGTCTTCAGGACTTTTGTATACATTCCCTTGGACTCCTCTAATATCTCGTGTTCTACTCATAATAAAGAAGGACAAAGCCAAACTTATTCTAATGATTCTGACCTAGCCGAGGCATACATGGTTTCCTTACCTTATACAGGTGGGTATTTGTTGAACAGTCATTCTCCAGATGACTCCTCATCTTCTCTGTCAGGAAGGCAGAAAAATCCTTCACCCCAGTCTTGGAATTTTTTGCTTCAAAGCTTGGCTGGTTGATGGTTCACAAGATTAGAAACAACCTGTTCAGGGAAAATTAAAAGAGTGCTATTCGTAGCAAAAAACATTCTGCATGCTATATTTACTTGCAAAAATGGACAAGATTTGGCTAAAAGCATGACCTCAAATTCACTCTGTCATTAATCTCATCACTGTCCAATATACTGAACTATGTCCTAGAACAGAAAGACTCAGCTCTCTCATAGAGCTCCATTAGGATCCACTGGCAGCTATCATCTATATACCTAAACGAGAGATGTATATATGCCCGGCGGGGACACAGCTGCGCGCGCAGCAGCTGAATCCACGTCCTGCTGAGGCCAGGCTGGGGAGATTCAAATCTCCCGCTCTGAGCATGCTCAGACAGAGCGTGCTCAGGGAGGGAGCGGCCTGGCCGAGAAGCAGCTCTGCCGGCCGTCGCTGCAGCTGCGAGCCTCCGGCCAGGTAAGGGGGCTGGGAAGGGGCTGGAGGGAGGCCTGGAGAGGGGTGGAGGGGACAAGGAGAGTGGCTGGGTTAGAGGGGTGGGGGGGACAAGGAGAGTGGCTGGGTTAGAGGCCTGGAGAGGGGTGGGGGGGACAAGGAGACTGGCCGGGTTAGAGGGGTGGGGGGACAAGGAGACTGGCCGGGTTAGAGGGTTGGGGGGGACAAGGAGACTGGGTGGGGGCTGGAACTGAGCTGAGGGGCCGGTTCGAAGCTCCGCGGGAGCTTCTGCCGCCCCCGATCCCCCATCTGTCAGCAGAAGCCGCGGCGCTTAAGCGCTGCGGCTCCTGCTGAGAGCTGAGCCCGGGAACTGAGCTGCAGGGCCGGCTCGAAGCGGAGCTAGCCCCCCAGCTCAGTCCAGGGGTTCGGGGGGCAGCAGATGCCCCGCCGGAGTTTCTGCCGCCCCCCGATCCCCCAGCTGCTCCTGCTGTCGGCAGGAGCCCGGGAACTGAACTGGGCGATTCTTTAGAGAATCGGGGGTTTACTGGTAGCTTACTATTCCCCAATGGAGGGTTATTCCATATTTGCTCAGCAAAAAACAGAGGTTCTTCAGGAAACTTGGAAATCTCTTCCCACCAATCAAATGTACTAATCTGAATGGGGGCTTCAGACTGGTTCTTAAATGTCTTACAAGAGCACTGTTGGAACTGATACCTGTTCACTCCTCCATTTACCAATGAAAACAACATTTCTTATAACCATCGCATCAGATTGGCAAGTTGGGGAAATAGGGATACTTATGCCATACTCCCACTTTTCACAGTATTTCTCAAAAGTAAAGTCACATTACAACTGCATCTCAGGTTTTTACTGAAAGTAGCTTCAGAGTTCCATATTAACCAACCATTCACCTTCTGTTTTTTTTACCCTAACCCTCACCTGTAATGCTGAAGTCAATAATATCGCTCACCACTGGGTGAGTTAATAAGAACACTATTATATAGACAGTGTTGTGCTTTCTATGGTAGTATAAAAAGTTTTACTGAGAGCAATTCGGTAAAGTAATTTTATAGTAATAATCTGGATAACTAACCTGCCACATTTTTGAGCATCTAATTCATCCTTGAAAGGACTAATTCTTTGTGTAAACCCTGCTGACTGGCCTACCAGATGACCAAATCCATGAGTATCACAGATACCCAATGACATCCAAATTCCCTTCTTTCCCACCTCTTTTCTTCTCCTTATAACCCTATATTTCTCTTGCTCACTGTTAATACTAAATGTCACAAGAGCCCTGGCCTTTTATCTTAACAGAACTAAATCTTTTAGGCTATGTTTACACTTACAAAAACTAGTTTGAATTAGTTAATTTGTACTAACTAATTCAAACTAATTTTAGTTAGTTTGAATTAACTTAATTTGAACTAGCATGGCCCCACTAGAATGCTAGTTCGAAATAGCCATGGTCATGCAGGGCACTTGCTTAGTTTGAATTAGTCAGTTGCAGGAAGGTCAATCTGCCGATTAGTTCGAACTAAGCAGTTAGTTCGAACTAATATGGCCACATTTGACTTAGTTTGAATTAACGGATCGAATTAACCATTAATCCGAACTAAGCAATCGAATTTATTAGTTTGAATTAAGAAAGCCTAGTGTGGCCAAGGCTTAAGATAGTTCGAATTAAGCTTTCTTAATTCGAACTAACTTGCAAGTGTAGACATAGCCTTAGAGTCTCCCAAAAGGTTTGATTGCAGACAAATCAAAAGTGTCTGCAATCACTAAACAAAGACTTTCCAAGCGGATATCTGATTATGTTAGTTGTTGCTATCAATCTTGCAATCTCTAAGCATCTTTGGACACAAGAGGTCACTTGGCAAGGTCTACTTCCCCTTCAGTAGCCTTTTTGAGAAATGTTCCTCTTACTGAAATATGTCAAGTTGTGACTTGGACCTGTCTAATACCTTTGCCGAGCACTATGCAGTAACTCATGACTCTGCTTCTGAGGCTGTGTTTGACTCAGCTATACTTTTTTCAATATGGGACTCAAATCTGAAGCCTCTTCCTCCTTAAGGGGAACTGCTTGACAGTACCTATGGTACGTCCACATTGGAGCCTTAGGTTGACTTAAGGATGGTTAAGTCGACCTACAGACCGCTGCATCCACACTGGGCACTTATTAAGTCGACTTAAGCGGTTCCTTAAGGAAACTTATAATATCACCTCTTAAGGTCGATAAGGGATAGCCCTTAAGTCAACCTAATTGGCCTCCAGTCTCCCTTGCAGAGATCCTGGCCACTCCTCCGTCGACCTAGTACCTGCCAGTGTGGATGCAGGGCTGTGGAGTCTCTAAGTCGACTTAACAAGGTCGACTTCCAGTTGACTTAAAGTCGACCTTGGTTAAGTCGACTTAACATAGCCTTCAGTGTAGACATACCCCTGGAGTGGAGCATCCATAGGGACTACTCAGAGAAGAAGAAACGGTTACTCTGTGCTGTAACTGTGGTTTTTCAAGAAATGCCCATATGTGAGCTTCACTATCGAGTGCTTCAGAATTCTCTGCTATGAAACTCTGCACTTCATCAGCAAGTCCTATATAACATCATTGTGGCACACAAGACTGAGTAACGTACATGCGCTGGCTAAACAGACACTGCTGTGTAAAATCTCTGATCAGAGGCACAGGGAGCTCACGTGCACCTAGAGTGGAGCACTCAGCAGCAGAAATCTTGAAGAACAAAAGTTACAGCATAGGGGGTGCATCTATACTTGTAAATTAAGTCTACTTAAACTTCCTTAAGTCGACTTAACTTACTCTGCGTCTACACTACACTTTCCTTAAGTCGACTTAAGCAGCTGCTTAAGTTGACTTAAGGAAAAGTTAAGTTGACTTAAGGAAAAGTTAAGTTGACTTCGTTAAACCTACTTTTAAGTCGACTTTTGGCTTAAGTCGACTTTCTAAAGTCGACTTAAGCCAGTGTAGACCTGGAGTAGACCTCTAAGTCGACTTAGGGCTCTCCAGGACTTCCCCACTGCCCTCCCTGCCAGGGTGGCTGGCACAGGGAGAGCCTGGCATGCCCCCCCCACAGGGCAGGGCAGAGCCCTGCCCACCCTGCCCCTATATCCTGCCAGGGTCCCTGTCCCCCTTTGCCCCATTTTACCCAGGTACAATGGGGCAAAGGCTGAGCCCCCTGGCACTTGGCAAGGGGTGTCCCCTCACCACCGTGGACCAGTCCCAGGCCCACCTAGCCCCTACAAGTCAACCTAGGCATCCAGTGTGGACGCTGTAGGTCGACTTTGTAGGGTCCCCCCTAAGTCGACTTAAAATTTAGGTGTGGACATGCTAAGTCGACTTAACAAAGTCAACTTTAAGTTGACTTTGTTAAGTTGACTTAGCTAAGTCGACCTAAATTTACAAGTGTAGACATAGCCAGGGTGAGTAACTATTTCTTTTCTGAAAGACAATAATATCGCACACTGCTGGGTGAGTTAATAAGAACACTATTGTACAGACAGTGTTGTGATTTCTATGGTAGTATGAAAAGCTTTACTGAGAGCAATTCAGTAAAGTAATTTCATAGTAATAATCTGGATAACTAACCTGCCACATTTTTGAGCAACTAAATCATCCTTGAAAGGACTAATTCTTCATGTAAACCCTGCTGACTGGCCTACCAGATGACAAAATCCATGAGTATCACAGATACCTGATGATGTTCAAATTCCCTTCTTTCCCACCTCTTTTCTTCTCCTTATAACCCTATATTTCTCTTGCTCACTGTCGTTGCCTGTTCCTTTTTTCATCTCAGCCACACTCCCTCTACCAATTTATGCACAAAAGTGGGCAGAATCCAATACTAGCCCACCCTAAAACATCTCTGTGACTAGTTCCTAGGGTGCAACCTATAACTGGGGTACTTCTGTGTCCTCTTAACTCTCCAATCTGACTGTCTCTCACAATGCTTGGCTAGTGACAAGCAGCAAATACCTTCAGGCACTGTTATCACCAAATACAACAGCACATGGAGTCCCACAGACAGCTAAATTGTGTGGCTTCCTGAGCCACTCATGAATCACACAGAGGCAGGCGCCGGCCAATTCACCCCCAGCTCTAAACCTTGCAGAACTACACTGTTTGGCCCTGGTCAGAAGCTTGATCAGTGTAAATTTAGTTTCCAATCCACCCTTTCCTTGATGTGGAGAGGACACACACTAGCCATTGTAACCACAGCTTAGATTTCCCAAACACTTTGTGCAAAATTCACTCTTTTAGGTAAAATATAAAACAGATTTATTAACTGCAGAAGATAGATTTTAAGTGATTAAAGCAGTAGCTGTAAAAGGTCAGAGATAGTTACCAAAGAAATAAAAGGTAAATGCACAATCCAAATTTTAACCCTGTGATGGGGTGTACCAGCCCCTCCCACCAGAGGAGGAGAGCTCTACCACCTCAGCGGGCGGGGAGATTTCTCTTGGCCACATAGGTTTCGCCCCCTTGGCAGGAAGAGGAAGTTAAAAAGGGCAGCCAGGGCCTCAGTGGGGGGTGGGGGGGGAGAGGAAGGGGACAGGAGGAGGAGAGATCCGCTTCCGGAGCCCACCAGGGGAAGTCCCAGAGAGTGAGACAGCTCAGGCTAGAGGAGCCAGCAGTCTAAAGGGGGCTAGAGAGGCGACAGCCCCAACCACGGGCCACCCCATGGCCCGGCCCAGTGCAGGGGTTACAGCCAGGGGGAGGAGCGAACTCCACTGTCCTGAAAAAGGGGGCCAGAGCAGACAGTACGCTGAGGGGACACCAGCCCTGCTACAGGCCGTCCCGCACCCCAGACAGGGACAGGGGTTATGGGCAGGGTAAAGAGCAGGCCCCAACACCCAGGGGAAGCAGGCCTCACGACTGCCAGTCAGGCCCCCCTGGCCAGCGGTTTGACTGACAGGAAGCCTGCTGGGGGCTTGCCTGAGGGATGAGTGGCACCAACACCCTGCTTGTCAACTGGGTCCTCGACAGGGACCATCACAAACCCTCATTGAATAGGTACTATTTAGATCAAGCAGTTTTCTCACCCCACTGGCTATTACGGATCGTCATGCACAGGCTTCTCACTGAAGACTAGGACCAGTCACCTCAGTTGAAGCCTTTGTCTTTCCAGCATCCTTGTTGCTTCTAGTGTAAGTGGGGGAGGAGACAAGCCAAAGCATGATGCCACTGTCCCCTGTTTTATAGCCTTAGTCCATGTGCTGGAAGACACTAGCCCAGACATGTCCTGGTGGGCTTTGCTAAGTCACAGAGTTGAGCAATACATGTGGTGTGGTGGTTGGTCATCTGTCACTGAATTGTAAATCTCTTTTTACAACTACCCTGGGAGTGGTTCACCACCTAGCAGTAGAAACACGCAAATATACAACATGTTTCAGTAACAACTCGACAACAAAATCTCATAACCCTATACATGCTAACGGTATACATATTTGGAAAGAGCAGTGAGTTTCAGCAGATCATGACCTTTCCTAGGATACCTCACATGGCATGCTTTGTTTGAAATATCACAACTATATATGAATGATGAATATGGGCTTTATGGGATGCTACTCTGAGGTATAGTACGTCACAACCTCTCCAGCCTCATAAACTCATAGACTTTAAGGTCAGAAGGGACCAGTACGATCATTTAGTCTGACCACCTGCAAAATGCAGGCCTCAAGACCTCACCCACCCACTCCAGCAATAGGCCACCAACCTATGACTGAGTTATTTACCTGATTTAAGGACTTTAAGATACAGAGAATTCACCGGTAGGTGAGCCATGCCCTGTGCTACAGAGGAAGGCGAAAAGCCCCCGGAGCCCAGGCCAATCAGCCCTGGGGGAAAATTCCTTTCCGACCCCAAATATGGCGATCAGTTAAACCCTGAGCAGATGGGCAAGTCTCATCAGCCAGTTACCCAAGAAACAATTCTCGGTAATAACTCAGAACCCAACCCATGTACTCTCCCCTCTTAGGCCACTTGTATATCCACATAGTCTCATCCCAGAGACTCCAATGGGTAGGACCAGAAGTAGCCAAAACAGGGATTTCTGCACAGCAGGGTGAAGGAGGAATGGGGGAGGAAGGTTCCAACTGAAGCCATTCCTCTTTGAGTGATTGCACATGTCCATTCCGCTGTAGGTGTGTGTGTGCCTCATGCACAGTTGTCAGAGATTTTTCCTTAGCAGTATCTGTAGGGGCAGCATGAATGTCCTCATGCCTTGTGCCACTGCATGCATGTATAAATGATTCTGCTGCTTCTGTCTCCACCTCAGTTCCTTCCTACCACCAGTTGTTGGAGCTATGATCTTCACATCTGTAGGTCTTCCTTCTTTTAGTGTATATAGGGTCTGCATTGTTAGTTTTCAGCCCAGCATCATGTATTCGTACATAGTTACAATAAAAATACGTTTACAATAGTATTTCTGTGGAGGAAGGTTACTGGTTTTCCATTGGGTACCAGGCTCAAAACTGGACTAATGCCTTATTCTCCTAGCGTCAAGGCCTGTCGCTTATATAGCAGGCCTGTGCCAGTGAGCAACCCACACCCCAGCTCTCTTCAGTAGCTAGGAGAGGCACATGTGAGTGACAACAAATGTCACATTTGGGGTGGGTTCAAACTCTGATCGAAAAAGACATGGCTGCCAGACTCAATTATCTCCTTGTAGAGTCTGCGTTTCACCTGCTGTTGGAACCTTCCTACTTGGGATGGGCACTGGGCAGGGCTGAGTCAAGGAGGAGTGGTCCCAGGGTGGAAGTAGGCATGAGCAGACTAAGCAATTGTGTAGGACCCTGAACAGCTTAAGAAGGGCCCTCTATTATATTATTATAATTATCAGTATGTGTTATGGGGGAGGGGGCAAAAATTCCTGCTTAGGGCTCCCAGTGGCCTAGCACTAGCACTGACTATTTCCCCGCTTCTGGCTGAGTTCAGAGGCAGATCCTCATTGCTGGTATCGAAAAAGAGACTGTATAAGTCTCACTGGGTGTATCTACACTGGCAACTTAGGTTGACATAAGTTGACCTACACAAAACCGCGTCCACACTGGGCTTTTATTAAGTTGACTTAAGCACTTCCTTAAATCGACTTAATAACACCACCTCTGAAGGTTGACTTAAGCCTTAAGTTGACTTCTTAAGTCAACTTAAAGCCAGTGTGGACGGGGAATAGTGCTAAGTCGACCTTATTACAGACTCATAGCACTAAGGTCAAAAGGGACCAATATGATCATCTAGTCTGACCTCCCGCACAATGCAGGCCACAAAACCTCACCCACCCTCAAAACCTCACTTTAAGTCGACTTAAAGCCAGTGGGGATGGCTATATGTCTACTGTTAAGTTGACTTAACAAGGTCGACTTAAGTCGACTTAAAGTGTAGCCATTCTGGTAAGTCAACTTAACAAGGTCAGCTTTAAGTCGACTTTACTTAACTTTACAAGAGTAGCCATAGCCTCAAAGACTCAGTGATGGGGACTTCAGAGTCTACATTGCCAGCACCAAGCAGTGGCAAGAACTCAAGTTCTCAAAGATGTCAAACACAATCTACCTGTCAGGAGAGATTACTGATTCCAGAGCCCAGGTAGGGTCTGTGGAGACCAATCCCTGAAGGACCAGCACATCTTTTGGTAACACAGAAGCTTTTCCTGAGGCTTCCAAGGCAGCCAGAGAGCTACTTACTCTGTTAGTGCCAGCTTCCCCTGTGGCTCAGGCATCTCAGTAGTGACCAGGTTTGAAAATGAACACTCCTGCAGTCCCAGCTCCAATCCCAGAGCACCATTTGGTAACAGAGGCTTCTATAATTGTGGCACCTCAGAGTTTCAGCCAGAGGGAAGCCAGCAATGATCTCACTGGTATCCCTATCTCCATACTCAGGGCTGATGTCCCTGGCACTCCGGCTTGGAGCGCTGTAGGGCCCCCAGGGACCAGCCAGGCCAGACTTGCGGTAGTCCTGGTGTGGCCGCCCAACAGTGCTCTGACCATGGAGTGTCACTGCCACAGGCCGTCTAGCCCCAGCCCTGGAGCACAGCAGCCCTGTGCCAGCCCACCCCCTGCTCCCCTCAGGCAGACCAACCAGCCTGGGGGCAGGGCAGGAGCACTGTGGATCGCGGCCTCTGGCCCAGGCCCCCTCTAGTGCTCCAACCCCACATTAGCTGTCACAGTGGGAGGCAGGGCCCCTGAAAGTGGGCTGACCTGGCACCCTCCCCTGCAGGTCAGCGCCCAGGTGCTTGACTTCCCCCTGTGTCCTCCCTCCTCCTCGGTACGCCACTGAGCCAAACTTTTTGAGTCTCCTCTCATAAGGTACATTTGCCATTCCTCAGACCATCCTAGTAGCCCTTCTCTGTACCTGTTCCAGTTTGAATTCACCTTTCTTAAACACAGGAGACCAGAACTACCCACAATATTCCAAAGGGAGTGTCACCAGTCTTAGGATATTAATATTTCCTTGTCTTTACTGGAAATACCTCACCTGATGCATCCCAGGATCACATTAGCCTTTTTCACACCTGCATCACATTGGCAACTCATCATTGTCTTATGATCAGCCAGGTCTTTCTTGTCCTCTGTCACTTCCAACTATTATGTGCCCAGTTTGTAGGAAAAATTCTTACTGTTAGTCCGCAAGTGCATGACCTTGCATTTTGTGTTATTAAATTTCACTCCATTTCTATTACCCCACCTATCAAGATCATCCAGATCTTTTATTCCAGTCCTCCTCCATACTGGCAATTTTGCTAGCTTTGGAACACCCAACTTTGTGTCAGCCGTAATTTTTATTAGCACATTCAGCATCTTGTCCCAAGGGAATGAATGTAAATATTAAATAAGATTGGTCCCAAGACTGATCCCTGAAGAACGCCACAAGTTTCTGTCCTGTCTATTTAGATTGTAAGCTCTGTGGGACAGGAACTGTGTGAATTCGGTTCTTATAGTACCTAGCACAAAAAGGCTGTATTCTGGCTGGATCTTAGGCACTCTCATAATAAACTTGATTAAATATAATCATCTGACCCTCTCCATATAGATGGAAAGTCCACATATGAACTGGTTGGTCAGTATGTAACTCGGAGTGAGACAGACTTTGCTGTGTATATTGGTGTGGTTGTATGTGTCTGAGCTGACTGAAGTTTGCCAGACCTCAACCTACCTTTAAAACAAAGAGGCACCTTTGTCTCCTTTCCTTTTTCCTGTTGTTCTCACCTTTCAATAGCTTGCCTAACCTGGTGCCTGAGTCATTGACTGTCAGTCTGTCAGATGAAGAGTGCTATTACAACAAGCTACCCAATGCATGTAAAGTCACTCAATTGTTTTCAGCAGAAAGTACAAGGAACAGGGGATATTTTTCACTCAGAGAAGTGAGATCTGTATGACACCTGAAAATATTCTGCTAGCCTGTAAGTGAAAAGTTGCCATCCATTAATAGGAACGAATCCCTCCTCTTCTTAGGTTTTGTGGCAGCCTCCAAGCTGCACAGGACATTGAAAAGCCTAGTGGATCTAGATCTCATTGATGGCACAGCACCCTCAAACTGTTCTTGTTATAATTGGCCAGTTAAACCATGGCTAGATGTTTTCAGAACTCATCCTGTTCTGCAATCAAGCTCCTGCCATCAGTCCTGCTGTGGCTTTTGTCTTTTAAAGAGAGAAACTGCCAGCTGTCGGAGCACCTGGGAGAAACTCCATCCAAACAAAGCAGTGGGCACCAAGCTAATGATCACTCTCCGCTGTTTCACCATAGAGGGGACGGGACCCTGCATCTGCTATACCCTGATAGTGGGATGGAAAGGGGGAGTGTGATTGGGCCAGAGGTCTATCATCCCCCTTTCTTAGCTTTCCCCTCAGTAGAAAACAAACACACTTGACAGTTCCAAAGGGGTAGCCATGTTAATCTAGTTCAGCAGAACAAACGAGTCCTGTGGCACTTTTAAAGACTAACAAATTTATTTATCGCATGAGCTTTCA
>ML685952.1:3504753-3516804 GCA_007922175.1 Pelusios castaneus | reverse complement strand
TGAAAGCTCATGCGATAAATAAATTTGTTAGTCTTTAAAAGTGCCACCGGACTCCTAGTTTGTTACACTTGACAGTGCTTTCCATTTCCACAGTTTGCCTTCAAAGCAAAGTGTAAGGTTTCTTCCTGCTATTAGCAGGCAGTAGAACACTATCAGCCAAAATCAGAGGGGTGTGATTTTTCCTGAGACAAGCTTTTTTCACAGCTCCTGTATGACTTTTTAATTTTTGTTTTTTGGGGGTCTGCAGAGATCCATGCCGTATGGCTCCAAGTGAAAATCCTCTCTCTCTTTTTGTGTATAGTGAGGCAGTCCCAGCGAAAACACATCAACGCTGCTCATCAGATCATCCACAGGAGCACAGACATGGCGGTGGCTCAGAACTCTTCCGTGATGGGACAGCAGGCACTGGGAAATGGAGGATCTGAGACCAAGGTTACAGGGAGTTCTCCCGTGGCAGCCAGTTCTGCCCTCACGAATGCAGCAGAGGTTAGAGAGAGCCCTTATGCTGTCCTAACCAGCCAAGTACTGTATGAAACACTGCGGGAAGAGACCCAGGAAGGGTTAGTGATGAGTCATTCTGAGACATCGGACAGGTGCTCGCAGGCTGACATGGCCCCACCGAAGAGAGAAGATGAATCAGGTGAGTTTATGATCTGTTTCCCTGCCTCAGTCATTGGAGTTCAGTCTCTGGGGGTGGGAGGGAAGGAAGCTGCACCCACTTCGTTTAGGGCAAATCCTGACTGTAACAAGATAGAGCAGCATTTCTCCCCATTAGAATGCCCCTCAAGGGCAGCAGCGGCTGGATCTCTTGCAGACTGCATTGTTGCCGGGAAGCAGCCCCTCTCTGAAGCAGTTTTATCACTGGCTTTGGTTTAATTCCCAGGAGTTTTTTAAACCTTAAAGATGTGGTTTAAGTATTAAACCATGACATTCCCCTTATGATTGTCAGTGGACGGGAAGGTTAGTTCAGGGAGCTGGGAGTTTGCACTACTTGCATCTCTTCCTTATTCTGTCCATAGCATGTGGATGATGGGGTTTGTCTTTCACGGCCATCTGACCCCCTGGGTCTGAGGGTGGGGGGCTGCCTGAGCCACAAAGTCTACACTGCTATTTTTAGCACTACAGCTCAAACTGAACTAGTGTGTGTCTGTCTACGCAGGGTAGGAGGCTCACTCCCAGCTGCACTGTAGACATATTCCTTGAGTTATTAACCCGTACTCTTAGAAATGGTCTCACAGGCTGTAGTGGGATTGTTCCCATCAGCAAGTCAAGCAGTATCTGGCTGTAATGCGCTAGGGCTGTGGTATAAGAAATTGGGCTATGGCTGATGTGACACATTCATTCAAAGACCCCATTTTCAATGTGTATAACTTTCCAGAAGTGTTACCATTTGGTGTGATCTTCCTGGGTGGTGTTTTTGGAAGGGCTGTTCATTCTTTACAACATGGAGCTTAAATTATATTTTGGTGCATGATGGCTTTGCCTTGATGTGAAGGGCATAGTTGCTTAAGCTTAAAATGCTTGGAAGCAACATACCGCAAATACGTGTAATGCATTTCTTTGCTTGTAGATCTGCAAGGGACTCACTTAGCAAGGGACTCACTTAGCAAGGGACTCACTTCTTGTTTTATGAAGTTCCTGGGTTTTGTAGGTTTAGAATCTGCAGTTTAAACTCAAATAAATTCCTAGCCCAAATGCAGCCAACTTTTTCAGGGAAACTTAGCATAGCCGCGCTGGGCGTCAAAAGTACTTACGCATGTAGAAAGATGCCACGCCACATTCTAGTTGCTTGTTTACAAATTGAGTTACTGCACCAAATATCAGTTTTACTTCATAAAACCAATGTAATTGTGAGCTTATAAATTCACTAGGTATTCCTCTTTGCCTCACTTACCTGTATAACCACCTGTCCATTCTGTGTGCCAGCTTATATTATTTGCCTTTCAAACCTCAGGTATACTGCGAGTGAGTGACTGTTAATTCAGCATTGTAACTCTATCCTTCTGAAATACAAACAAACAATTGTTTAGAAACTCTACAGTGCATTACTATAAGATATTTGCATTAAATGCCCTTTGTTTTGATTTTTTTTAGGAGGAATATAAAACAGAAATAAAAGAACGGTGAGTGAATACACTGTACGTATATATTCCTGTGAGCTATGTGAATCAGATGGGGAGTTTGGGAGAGGACCAATAAAAAAGCCGTGCGACTAAGCACTGAAATAATGACTGGGCTGTAGGTTCTATGCTGGCCAAGAGGATAGCTGGATTTTATTGAAGAATTAGAAGTGGTTCAGAGCAGGTCAATGAGAATGATTAGGGAGAAGGAAACTATTATATGAAATCAAGTGGAAAAGATTGGGATTATTTATCTTGGAAAGTAAATGAAAAAGAAAGGACATGATGAAAGTATGCATAAAATAATGAGTAGTCGGTAAAGCAGGAGTTTTTGTTCTCCGTCTCATAACATGAGCTAAAAATTTAGAAAGCAGTGAATGCAAAACTAATTTTAAAAATGCATTTTCACTCAGTACATGACTGGACTCACTGACATAGTTTGTACTTGAAGCCAAGAATATAACTAGAGTCAAAGAGGGATTGGACACTGTGACTGGATCTGAGGATACAACCTGGAACTCTGGGATCACTTTACTCCTATACCTCTCCAATCTATGCGGTCTCTCATGATGCTTTGCTAGTGTGAAGCAGCGAACTGCTCCAGGTGCTGTGATCATTCAGCCACCAAGATGCAACAACAGGGACACACCAGCGAAGTTGCTTGAATGCTCTATAAACCACTCATGAACTAGACAAAGGAAGACAGCAGCAAATCCCTCTGGTCTTGCACCCCAGAAATGTATTGTCTTAGGGCAGGTCTTCATTGATGGCGGCAAATTTGCTGCGGTCAGAACAATCTTCCGAATCTTGTAAGACCACCCCCTTAGAAGGAGTAGTGCTAGTCTGACTCAGCACACTGAAGACACCATGGTAAATAAGCGATAGGCAATTGGAGGGAGATACGCAAGGTATTTTAAGTACTTTTGCATATTTCCCTTTGATTGCTGCCAAAATCATGCTGCAGTATAGAGCAGGGCTTACACTGCTCTAGACTTTCTCGTGAACAATGCAAGCTCATTAATTAGTTTGCCACTTCAGCAAAGAATAGTGGTGAAGATGTGTGCTAGCATGGGACCTACCTGATGGGTGCCTCCTGGTGATGTTTCTCGGGAATAGCTTGTCCTCCAGCTCTCTCAGTTTATGTTCTGTGCCTCAGCCCTGCAAGAGCAGGACAGAGCAGGATCTAATCTCCTCAGTGTCCATGGCCGCCACTAGTTCTGTTGCCTCCCTGTGGTGGTCTGGGGGAGCTGGGAAGGGACCCAGGCCTGCCCACTTCTTCAGGCCCCAGCCCAGGGACCCTACGCACCATACTGTGACGTCTCCTCAATCCCTAACACAGTCCTTAAGGTCCCCTGAGCCATGTCCATGCCACACCCAGGTACCGCTCACCCTTGTATCAGGCCTCTAGCTCCTTCAGAGCCCCAGCAATCCACATGAGGCTGCCCCTGCTCCTGCCAGCCAGCTTGTCCTTTTCCTCCAGCACCGGGGGAAAACTGCCCAGAACTGTTGCTGCAGCCCTCTTTTATACAGGGATCCTGGGCCCTGATTGATTCTGCAGCCACCTGCTTCCATTGGCTGCTCCTTTCCCAGGGCTTTTTACCCCTTTCTTACTGAAGCAGGAAAACCACCCAGCTACAAATGGGTATGAACCAACCTTTGTAATTTGAGCAGATTTCCCAACCACTTCAGACAAACTCACTAATAAAGATAAAACATTAAAAATAAGTTTATTAACCGCAGAAAGATAGATTTTAAGTGATTATAAATGTTAGGCATAGAGGTCAAAGTTGTTTACTTAAGAAATAAAAGATAAAATCGCAGTCCAAATTCTAAACCATATCAGACTAAGCAATATTTCACAGTTCACTACGCGTTGTTAGCAGTCTACAGTTCTTAACACACAGACTGAATTCTTTGCTCAGCCCAGCACTAGTTTCCTCAGTACAAAGTCTTTTCTTCCAAACTTTCTTGTTGCCTTCTGAGTAAGTGCGGGAGGAGAGAGGTGGTCTCATGATGCCACTGTTCCTTATTTTACACTCTTAGTGCATGTCCCTGGAGAAATATTGGCTCAGACATGTCCTGGTGGGCCTTATTGAGTCAAAGAGTTAAGCAATCCCCGTTATGTGGTGCTTGCACAACTGTCTCTTATTGAATTATAAATCTATTTTTTTTTTTACAGTTCCTGTGTTGGTCAGTGGCTGATGGTGGTGGTTGTTTAATACCCATCTGGGTATGTGTCACTTCCTTCATTTCCACTGGAGAGCTACGTGTGGGGATTTACCTGACACTCAGCCTATTTCAGTAACAACCATATAGCAAAATCTCATAACTCCATGCACACAAATGATACCACATATTTTGACAGAATGAGTTTCAGCAGATCATGATCTTTCTGAGATACCTTAGAAAGCATGCTTTGTATGAAATATTACAATCATATGCAAATGACTATGGGACTTACAGGGTGCTATTTTGAAGTACAGTGCCTCACAGACCCTTGCATGGATAATAAGAACAGCAAGACTCACCAAAGTTAGTGTTAAAAAACTTTGGAGAGAGAAAAGCTGGTGCTGCAGGGTTTAAATCAATCTTTAAATATTATGGATTAGGATGAGGCTTTCATGGAGGGCAGATTAGCCCACATCTGCCTGCTGTAGGGTTCTGTCCTGTCCACCTTTCTCTCAAGCATCTGGTGCTGATCACTGGCAGACAGGAGACTGAACCAGATGGATTTTAGGCATGAGTCAGTCTCACAAATCTTTTTCCTAAAATCATATGTTGAAATAAACATGATGCCTGCATTTATTTCAATGCATGATATAGCTTTCAATGGAATAAGTGTGTAAGAACTTGTTCTGATCATAAAGATATCTCCTGTACTGCAGTATCTGATGTATATGGAGCAGGGAGTAAACTCCAGGGTGTAAGACCGCTAATCTTTCAACGTCCTAACTTTAGTTGTGTTTTAAAGGATGCTGCCAGGGTGGTGTGGCTTTTTGCATGGATTATTGCATGTCATATAAGCTATGTCTATAGTGGGATTTGTAGTGGAAATTCCAATGCCAGTGAGTTAGAACTTGCTTTCAATTGTCATTTGTGGTTTCTTTGTCAGACTTTCTAACTGTACTTGGAAGAAGGAAAGGAGCTCAGCGATAAGGGGAATGAGAATACTCCATTCCCTCTCCTAGCAGGGAAAGAGAACTCTTTGGACCGATTTTTGTATCTGAAATATGCACAACGGATTCCTCCGAGTCTTCAGTAATAAAGATTGGGAACATTCTCTCTTGTTTATTGCTGTTTTTACAAACTTGCCATGGTCTATGCTGTACAGGCATGGTCTGTATTTTGACAGCTATGGTGCCTGTTGATGTGAAGTGAGATGGTGGCACAAGGCCCCGGGGCCTGATGCAAATATGCAATAAAGGGAGGCTAGGAATCTCATTCCTAAAAGCTAGGCTTTACAGGCATTAATGTAAACTGTTTTAAGCTTTTTCTACAGTAGAAAGGGTTTGCCAGTATAACTATATGAGCAAACTCTCCTAGTGGGAATACAGTTCTTCTTAAGTTCTTCTTCTGGCTCTCCTGTTCTCTGAACAAAATAAGCTATACTGCCAAAACACATTCTATGATGGTGGAACTGCATCTGCACTAGGGCTTTTACAGGAATATAAATGTAACCCCCCCCCATGTGCCTTTACTATACCAGCATAAGTTTCTAGTGTACACCTGGCTTTAGTGGTCTTCTCTGAGTGGAGTCCCTGTGGTGCTCCTCTATAGGTGTGGCAATGGCTTTGTGCCTGGAGTCGGAGATCTTCAATAGCAGTGCCTGTTGGACTGCACACGTGCTCCTCCCCTGCCTCCCACAGTGCGCAGGAAGCATGTATAGTGCTGTGCAGTCCAGCCACCCTCAGTTCCCTCTTGACTGCCTGCAGTCTGGAACCAAATTCTTAGTAGAGCCCATTTTCGTCTCCTTCTTAGATAGATAAATCTTTGATTTTTCTTTTCTTTTTCCTCGTTCTTCACGACTTAATAGTGTCTGATACTGATTAGTATCAATCAACATCTGATCTGATACTGTTTACTGATTAGCTCCATTCCTATTATCTGGGATGATTTGTACTTTGGAGAAATGGGTCCTGGAAATAATCGAAGAAGGATGTTTCATCCCCTTCCTAACTTTGCCATCCCACCACGTCCCCTCCCCATCCCTCTTTACGGACCCCACTCTCCAAAGCCCATCCTCAGGAAGAAAGTAAACCATCTTCTGCAACCGGGGGCCATAGAACTGGTCCCTGTCCAACAAAGGGGAAAAACGATTCTACTTCCAAACCTTTCTGGTTCAGACGAAATCCAGCCGTTGGCTTCCCAAGTTCGTCAAACTAAATGATACAAAGTTCTCACCATTTCCACCATCATACCAGCCCTGGAACAGACGGACTGGTTCTTGGTCCTTGACCTACAGGATGCATACTTCCATATTGACATACATCCCACTCACAGACACTTCCTATGACTCTCAGTCAGCAGCAAGCCCTTCCAGCAGAAAGCACTGCCTTTCAGCCTCTCTCTCCAGTCAGTAGGGGGCTTAGAGTCTCATGTTGCTCTACTCCTTAAATGGTCACGCATTTTTGGAGGGAACACCAGTGTCTTCTCCCTCACTCTTGCTGCAGCTGGGGTAAGCCACCCAAGAAGAACTTAGTTAGTTTTCTCTAGGATCCTGTCTATGCTTGGGAAATGAGCTGATGTCAGCCATCCCCTAAACTATCAATACATGCACCATCTCTGCTGTCATTTCCTAGTCTGCTCCCTGAACCCATCTATCAACACACACATCCGACACCCCTTTTGTTTCTTCACTGTTAGGTGGCTCCTGGACACTCCCCTCACGCTGGGACCCTCCTCCAAATCAATATTGTACATTCATCTAGACCCTCCCCACACCCGCTCTCTCTCTCTCTCTCTCTCTCTCTGTCTCACACAAGAAAAAATTATTTCTTTCCTCCATAGGTGTCCTTTAACAAATAAAGGACCCAGTCCCTTCCCAAGGGAGGCAGACTCTGCTGGCTGCCATGGACAGAGCTCTCCACATCTACCCCTGGTGGCTGACCCGAAGCTGCTAGCAGATGAACTGCAAAGCCCAGTGCCCGCCTGCTGAACCTTTACTTCCATTGACAGTACAGCTTCATTTGAATGTTGAGCCTGTTGCGCAGAATGGCGCCTCGCAGAGGAGGCTGTCTGGCAGTCTCATTAACTGAGGAGGTTGGCTGTGTGCACATCATGCCGCCTCCAATGCAAACTGCACTGATATAATTGCCGTTCCAGTGGAAGAAGCGGATGGTGGGGCTATTGGTGACAACACGGGCATTGAGCACATGCTGTAAGTACAGATGCATCAAGAAGCCTGAGTATCGAACAAAAGCTTTGTTCAGTCCTTAAATCAAGAGAGTATTTACCCTTTTGCTCCAGTAAATACCCAGCTGGGTCAGCATCAGTTCCCTGTTACCTTTCCACTTAGAAAACAGCCTGTCAATAGCATTACAGAACACAGAGACTGCCCTCTAAGGCGCTGCAGGATCAGTCCCCAGACTGTAGTTTTTTTCAATGAACCAATAATAATTATCCTTAGCAATTAAAGCATCTTACAAACATTGTTGCATCTCTGTAGCTCAGTTTCCCCATCTGAAATCTTTCTATGTGCCTGTCTATATTTAATTTATGATATTTCTATAGTGCCCATAGTAAAAGGCCAAGATAGTCCATTATGTCCCGACTACAGCATTCACCTCTTGCTGCAGAAGTGTGCTCCAGAATCTCAGCTTTCATAAAACAAATCAGTTTCTACTTCCGTTGCTTAGGAAGAAAACAGGAATCAAGGGGAACTGATGCCATGTTGGCTGCCTATGTTTGCAGAAAGCCTGAAAAATAGCTCAAAGAAGTGTCTCCATCTCAGTAGGTTGTTATCACGTGATGATGCCTTGAATACCAACATTAACTATTTCACTGCTGGCAGTTTTAGCAGACACAACAGCCAGTATGGTTTTCCTACAATCTTAAAGTGCCTCTTAGAACATAATCTCAGTTGCCAAAGCCTTCAAGCGCTGACAATTTCTATGGGACAGGCACATCTCAATACAAAAAGCTGTAGCATGCTGAAAACTGAAACCAGGAAAAAGGAAGCAAATGGATTGAATTTAATAACAAACTAATACAAAGAGGGGAGCCTGTGGTCAGTGCGCAATTAATTGCGCTTTTAATTAATGGAAAACCGCCTCTTTAAAATGTAACGGATTCTGCTGTAGCTTTTCCATAATCCACACAGTCTCCAGGGGCCTGCTGGGTGTGGCGTACGCCAGGCCTTACTTCTGTTTGCTTACACATTGCATGCAGCTTTAGAAAAGATCTGTAGAAGACTTCATAGTACGTTCTGCTCTGCTTTGCTCTTTGACCTAGGAAATGCTGTGTGCGTTTCATTCCTGTTAATGTTTTCTTAACATCAGTTAGGGCAAGAATGATTTGGCATAGGTGCAGTCTGCACCTCAGTCAGTCAGCTGGAGATAAGAGGCACTGACATAGCAAACATTTTTTTGATCTATAGCTGGTCTAGAATATTGTGAGTTGGTGCCAGATGGGAACAGGTTCCAATGGAAAATGGTGAGATATATTTCCATTTTGACCCCTTGTGATGTCAGGTAATTTGAACAGCTGGATAGCTGCCACCTTCAACCCCTGCACATTAATCCAAAATGGGGTGATGAGCATATGGAGCCTCAGCTGAGAAGATGGGATGAAATGTGATGGCAAGTTAGTGGAAGAAGGGAATGCTGCCGTGGTGAACTGAGTAGGACGGCATGGCTTTTCATTACTGTGACAAATAAGGGCAGATGCCTTTCATAGAAGGCCAATGTCTCATTTAGCTCTCTAAAGTGCTTCCCTCTGTTCACCAGCATCACTGTTTGCACCAGTTACTCATCCCTGAGAATGTGATTGTTCACAGCCATTGAGATGTCTTAGAAAGGGCATCCATCAGTTGTGACTGTAAAAAATGAGATATGCAACTGGAGGCCATCAGCAAACTGTTGACAGGAGAACCTGTGAAGTCTCACCCTCTCTACAAGAGTTGTCATCTGTAGCTACAGAAGATGAGGACAGCCAGGCTAGCTATTCCAATTGGAGCCAGTGTAGTGCTGGGCCATCTACTACAGCCGTGTCCTATAAGTAAGCTGGTCACCAGTTCTTTGGGGGGGGGGGGGCAATCAAAAGCTGTAGAGAGGGCAAGTAATCAAAGGCAAGCACCAGTGCTCCATCTGGGCCACCGCTGTGGTATTTGTTAGTCTAAATCTCACTGCAAAAGGTCCAAGGTGCTGGTAGATCATTCTCGCAGGAGCTGAGATATGAACTAAGAGTTCCTGCTATCCCATTTGGGTATCAGTCTCCATCCTCACGTTATCCCTCTTCCCTCTCCATTAGGTGTCTGGCTTAACCATCCAGGATAAATCTAACCCTGCAATAATTTGCCATGACCATAATCAGTTTGACAAGGTAAAAAATGCCGGTAGGTAACACTGCTTTCCACTAACTGGCCAGAGGAAATGGGAGCAACTCAGCCAGACATTTTCCAGAGCCAGATGAGTAAAGCAGGGATTTAGCAATGATTAGTCAGGTCGTGTGTCATCTGTTGGACCTGTGATCTCCCAGCAACTGGATTCGACACAGCAGATATAGAAACTGCTTTTCTCTCCATTTTGCTATTTTTCCTCTTTCCTGAATTTTGTCCATTTGTCATCGCTCAGAGAAAGAGGATTGGACTTTCACAGCAGCAACCTGAACGGTACCACTTTATGAAATATAGATCTTGTCAAACTAACTTGATTTTTTAAAATGAGATTACAAGTTTGGTTGATAAAGTTAATAGTGTTGATGCAATATACTTCTTTAAAGTATTTAACATAGTGCAACACAACCTTTTTATTCAGAAACGAGAATGACACAAAATCAATATGGCACACATTAAATGGAATAAAAATTGGCTGATAGATTTTTCAAAGGTAATTGTACATGAGGAATAATCACTGAGCACGTGTGTTTCTGGTGGCGTCTCAGAGAGATCAGTTCTATTTAACATTTTTATCAATGATCTGAAAGAAAATATAAAATCATCACTGATAAACCTTGCGGAAGACAGAATGATTAGGAGAGTCATAAATAATGGAGCAGACAGATCATGGATACAGAGTGATTTGGATCACTTGGGAAGCTGAGCACAAGTAAACAATATGTGTTTTAAAAAGCTAAATGAAAAATTACATAGCTAGGAACAAAGAATGCAGACCATATTTACAAGTTAGGTGACCTATCCTGAAACAGACATGGGGCTCATGGCGAATAACCAGGTGAACATAAGATCCCAGTGCAAAACTGTGGCTAAAAGGACTAATGCGATCCTCGGATGCATAAACAAGGGAACATCAAATAGGCGTAAAGCAGCTATTTAATCTCTGGCAGTGGTGTGACCACTGCGGGAATATGGTGTCTAGTTCCGGTGCCAACAATTCAAGAAGGATGTTGATAAATTGGAGAAAGTTCAGGGAATAGCCACGACAATGATTAAAAGATTAGAAAAGCAGCCTTCTCGTGATAGGCACAAGGGGTATGTCTACACTTGCAAGTTAGGTCAACTTAAGGATGCTTAAGTCGACCTACAAAACTCCACGTCCACACCTGGCTTTCCTTAAGTCGACTTAAGTGCTTCCTTAAGTCAACTTTATAACTTCCACTCTTTAGGTCAACTCAACGCTTAAGTCGACCTGTTAAATCAACCTAAAGCCGGTGTGGACGTCCTAGGTCGACTTAATTCCCGAAGTTGACCTAGGGCTGGGGAGAAGGGAGCTGCGGCTCCCAGGGAGAAGGGAGCCACGGTTCTCCCCTGGGGACAAGGGAGCCACAGCTTCCTGGCGAGAACTCCCTTCTTCCGGGGAGCTATGGCTCCCTTCTGCCAGGGAGAAGAAGGGAGCTGTGTGCCGGGCAGCCGTGGCTCCCTTCCCCCAAGCCACGGCTCTCCATCGACCTAGCACCTGCATGTGTGGACACAGCCAGTCAACTTAAGATTTTAGTATAGACGCTGTAAGTTGACCTTGTTAAGTCGACTTAACAGAGTTGACTTAGCTTTTCTAGTGTAGACATACCCAAGGAGCTCAACCTATTTAGCACAATAAAGAGAGTAGGGGGTACCAAAAAACAATTTAATAATTAACTTTTCAAGCTAGCAGAGAAAGGTAACATCATCCATGGCTGGAAGCTGACGCTAGCTAAATCCAGACTAAAAATAAAGTAAAGTAAATAAAAATAACAGTGAGAGTAATTAGCCATTGGAAAAATTTACCAAAGGTTGAAGTGGATTATCTATCACTGCAATATTTAAATCAAGACTGAATATTTTTCTAAAATTTACTCTTGTTCAAAAAGAATTAATTCAGGCAAGTACTAGGCCTCTGTTAAAAAGCTCAGACTAGATGATCACAGTGGTCTGCTTCTGCCCTAATAAATTATCAAATGAGTCTGTTATGATCCCAGCAAGGACATTTGATGACATTTAAGAGCCTTTCAAGCAACCCTTGAAAGCCACAATACAAACAGAAAGATGATGGGAAATAGAGGATTTGGTAAAATCAGTGTAGCTGAGTTCTTAGATGACCCCCTTACTGTGGTATCCGAGTTCTTCCCAAACTTACGAAGTGAACATTTAAGGATCCATTTCTCCATTCTCTCCAGTGAGCAGAGACAGATCTTGACTGTAGCTGTTTGAAGGCAGGTGATTTCAGACCTAGTTGCAAGAGATTTAGAGTATTGCTGCCTCAAAGTGGTTGCCTAGATCACAGTGGCTAAATCCCTCTGGCAGAAGATGTCATGGCCTTGCCAGTGATGCCTGGAAAAA